>JAIUZE010046807.1:0-66828 GCA_022085475.1 Heliosperma pusillum
TGTGGACTGAACTAAAAGCCCTTAAACAAAGTTCATTGTGTGTCCTTGAATATGCTAAGTTGTTTGAGGAACTACACTTTGTTTGTGATATGAATGTTGAGGTTGTGCAAAAGGGAATTAGATTTTACCATGGCTTGAAATCTGAAATTGCAAAGAGAATTGATTTAGAAGTGTTGTATCCATATGATGATTTGCTTGAGTTAGCTTTATATGTTGAGGAGAGCTTAGCAAGGCCTACAAACCATGAGGTGCTAGCTAAAAGGGACAGTATAGAGGCTACCAAAACAGTTGGGAAAGAGAAGGGCTTAGACCAAGAGGAGGTTATTGGTTATCCTAATTCTAAATGCATTGAGCTAAGAGTCATGGGTGCTTATGATGAAATGAATGGCTCATGTTCTACTGTCTTGGAAAGCCAATGACTTGAAGTTAAAACAACATTAAACTCTACATTTGAGGCTGCCACACAAGAGGAAGAACAGGCCTCCACAGAACCAGACCTCCTTCATTGTACAAGCAAGGGTCATGTTCCTTACTTGAGTCAGTTTGAGCTGTCCATAGACAATAAACTGCAGCAACCTTTAAACCATAAGTTGGAACAGTTCTTCATCTCCTTTGAAGGTGAAATGTGTTGGGTTTCAAGTAAGGGTGAAGCAAGAGGAGGTTCTTGTTCTATTTCATGCTCAAGAGCTCAAAATCTGATCTATAACATCAACTATTGTCCTGGTTTCAGGAATGGCTACTTGGGAGGTATAACTTGTGCTCTTCCAGCCCCACACTTCCATTTTTACATGTTGATGAGGTTACAAGTTAGTCTTGTTCATTTGGGTGCAATTTCAAATACATTTCAAGTAGGATATGATGACATAAATCAACTCAGTCCTTACTATGCAATTCTGAAATTTCTGTTTTGTTGTGTTGATATTGTGCAAAATCATGGCAAAAGTTTATTAGACTTGTTTGGAATATCAAGTACAAGTTCCCTATATGGTATTGAAGGAGTTTTAGCACCCTTGATGTTGTTTAAGTCAAGGCAAATGCATAAGAACATGAGTAGCCCCATGGTTGCATTTCTATGCTCGACTACTTGTGCCAATTCACTTTTTAATTTGAAGATGTGTGTGCTTGATGCTGCTATTCAATTCTTGCCAAGGAAATTTGTGTTGGTCTTTGATCCTGGAGGATTCACTCACACTTGCTACTCCAAGATGCAGAAAATTTTTCTTCCTCCTATCAAACAGAATTTGAGGTCAAATTCTTTTGAACCTAGGGTGGTTGTAGCAGGAGATAGGGGTAAGGGTTTTCATTTTACAGGCCAAAGGAACATCCCATGGGACTTTCTAAAGCCATGAGACAATTGGATGCAATCCAAGAGCAAAATGAGCCAAGTTTGGGGAAAACAAGCTTAGCATTCAACTTCATGAGACCTGAACTGATCCCAGAATATCATCAGAATTGGGTCAACTTCAATAACCCATATCTTGAGTTCTACATGGTGGAAATTTGAGTTCTTTATATTTTTGGATTCTTGAAAGAGTCCTCTTTCATATGGGATTTGAATCATCAAGTTTCATCGAGTAGATTTTGCACAGCAAACCTTCAAAGACTGGCATACATGGTGCATCTCGTTTTCTGACAAAATGACTTGTCAACACTCAAGGCTGTATAACTCAACATTGGCTGGATAGTTTTGGTTGATTCCTTTTGGATATGAAAGCTAACTTCATTAGCTGTCATTTGAGTCATCATGAGAATTTTTAATCGACCATATGAAAGAGATATGAGTTTTTGAAGTTCATGCTGATGTACAGGAAAACTGCAGGATATTCAGAATTGACCTGTTGTCACTCAAAGGCTTATAACTGAAGTTCTAGGAACTGTTTTTGCATGATTCCAACTGGAGGAGGAAGCTAACTCATCGAGCTTCAATTTGGCTACTCATGAGACGCCTAATTCTATCTGTGCTGGAAACTACAGGCTCTGCAAGATGCCCCTGAATGCTGAACTATTACAGCACATGCTATCAGTGACCTGTCTGTACTCAATCCTCAATATCTAAAGTTCCAGATATAATTTGGGTCTGATTCTTTGTGACATGAAAGCTAACATCTATATCTTTCCAATGAGCTATCATGGGTCTTCAAATTCATCCTTAGCAGGGAGTTATGAGTGTTACAAAATACAATCAGAAGGGTCCATGTCATATCTCACCCGGTTCAGGTCCAACATCAAAGAGCTTCATCCAAGACAACCCCTAATGTGAATTAAGTTATTCCAAGGCCTAATACTCTTACCTTATGGTCTTAGGAAAACAAAAGTCTAGGAGAGTTTTTGCTAATTCACAATAAAAAGGCAGGTTTAGCTAAGTCCAAACAAATGGGTCCAGGTGGAACCAATTCTGCACAACCATGAACCAAGGTTGTTTTGAAAGCTATTTTTGGCTAGGCAAGAGAATGGCACGACTTGAAAGGCATCTTAACATTGTGTACTTGAGGATGGTAGCTGCCAAGCTCAAGCTCCAAGGTCTTACACATCTGAATTGACCTTCTACAAGAAGACAAAGAGGAGCAGCCTGTTTTTATGCTTTATGCTTTATGCTTTTGTCCTTAGTTTGTTTTTTCTGATTTGTGTAAGGCCAAGGCCACGACTTTCTTGTACATTAGATGCTGCATTTGAGACCCTTAGATGTGTATCTCTTGGCCTATATAAGCCTTGCTTTGTAACCTAATGAAATCAGATTATGTTGAATGAAAAAGATGAGTTTTCTCTCAAATTTAAATCTTAATACCTTGTGCATTGCTTAGTTATTTGAGTCGGGCCTAATGACATCTCTGTGCTTGGCTGTGAGTGTTGATTAGTCACCTGTTGGCAAGTATTATTCTTCCTGTGCTAGGCTGTGGTTGAATGATCCTTGTTGTTCGAATTCTGTAAGGAACTATCTGTGCTTGGCTGTGGTAGCTCTCTTTCAGATTCACCTTTAGTTCTTTAGTTAAAATTCCTGTGTTAAGCTGTGGAATTTAGACCAAAGTTCATATCCTTTTATTTCACTTGTTTTCATCTTGTCAAAACCCAAAGAAAATCACCACAAAAAGAGCCTTAAGTTACATTGTTTGTTCAGAAATTATTCATTGTTTGAAGTGTTGCTTTTGTGATTCTAAATAGCCCCTTAGGTTGTTTGTCTCAAGTTTGATTCCATCAAAACAAAGAGACCTCTATCATTACGCTGCAATTAGAGTATAATGACAAGTTTTAGAATGAAAAAGTTTCCATAAACCGAGTGACTTGGGTTGAAAACCAAGTCACTAATATCCAATTACAACCAAATGTTAATAAAAGGAAATAAACAATTTCCATTGTCAAACAAGGAAATAAAGAGTTTCTAAAACAATGTCACATAATACAACCCAATAAAGAAGACAACACAAAATAAGTCCAAGCTTCCATATGTCTTCATCCATGGGTGACTACTTTAGCTTCCCTTTGAAGAACATCTTTAGGCTTGCTTGTCCTTGCCCTTGTCCTTGCCCTTGTCCTTGCTTGGGTGCCCTAATTATAATTAAAAAGGGTAAGAATCACAACTTGTATCTATATACCAAAGTTGAGATCATAACATAAAAGATAGGGATGAAAATTTACCAACGGAAACAGTTTTTCTGGCTTTGATATATCCTAGATACTTGGGGCAATTCCTCTTCCAATGCCCTATGCCATTACAATAATGACACTTATCCTCGTATGAGGCACCTTTCTTAGGCTTGGGTGAGCTATTCTCAATAGCTTTTCCTTTGCCTTTGTAGGTGGAGGGCTTCTTTCTCTTTCTTGCACTCCTTTTGAACTTCCCCTTGCTTTTGTTATTGATGTGTAGTACATCCTTGGTGGTGCTAACATTTAGCCCCATGTCTCTCTCCGCTTGCACAAGCATTTTGTGCAACTCGTTAAGAGAGGTTTGCATATTTTCCATATTGTAGTTTACCTTAAACTGCACATATGTCGTGATTCTCCCCAAGGAATGTAGTACACGGTCAATTACGAGTTGTTCGGGAATGTCAACCCCTTTCACTTTAAGAGTCTCGACATGCTCAATCAAGTTGAGTACATGAGGGCTAACCTTTTGGCCCTCTTTAAGATTCATGTCGGAAAACGCGGATGCCGTTTCATATTGAATGATTCTAGGAGCTTGTGAAAACATGGTCACAAGCTTGGCATAGATCTCATAGGCCGTGCTCATCTTTATGGCACTCCTTTGGAGATCGGCCTCCATAGAGAAGATCAAAACATCTTTGATCGCGACGGCTTCCTTTTGATAAGCCTCAAAGGCTCGCCTTGCGGCGGCGGTTGACCTTTCATTGGGTGTTTCGGGAGAGGCTTCGGTAAGGTAACGAAGCTTGTCGTCACCTTCCGCGGCCAAGCAGAGTTGCGCATCCCAATCGGCAAATTTAGCGCCATTATTTTCTAACTTGCATCGATCCATAAAGGATCGAATCCATGAAACGTTTGTGAGAGTTGGAGCGTTGGTGTTTGGAGTTGCCATTGCGAATAAATAATATTGACTACAAAAATAGACATAAAGGAAATGTTAACATTTATCATTTTAAATACTTGTAAACATTTTAAACAAGTTTTAACATTTAAATAGTGACCTCTACCCAACTATTATAAATGATTCTGAGATCCAAATCCATATCAACTTGGGCACGGTAAGCCGATTCATCCATCTTTAACATAATTCGGTGGATTAACTCTTTAATCGATTCTACATTAGAATTCTCGGTCGATAATATTATTTTAATATTTATCTTAAGCCCGGAACACATGCGGCTACAGTCGCGAATACTTCCGTTGAGCTCAATCCAAATTTGGAAATAATAACATTTATTACCCCACTTACCCAACGTAACAAGTTTAGCACCCCGGTGAGCCGAGCCTACTTCCTTGCGAAATTGGGATTCATGGGTTCTACATTTGGTAAGGCTTGATCTCAATTATTTATTATGAGAGGTCATGTCAATTTATTATCTATCTCGTTTAAGTGAACTAAATCGATGAATTAATGATAATTTTAATTGACACGGTCGAATGCTCGATAAAATATGCATGTCATGTTATGGCGATTTGGCAATGCATACAAAAATATTAAATAAAATGCAAGGATAAAAATAAAAGTCCTAGTATGGCCTTTCCTAGAATAGAAAATCATATAATCTATTACAAATTCGGAAACCAACTCCTTTGGTCCCTTGAACATCATAAGCACGCCTCCCAAGGTCACCGTCTCTCTCTCGGAACTCCTTTCCGAATGGCACCGTCTTTGGGAAACTTCGGTATTACAAATAATTACAAATTATATAATAAAATTAAAAATCTCCTATTATACATTTTTAAAATAAAATAATACAATAAAAGTGATTTGAGATCACATTAAATTACAACGGAATCAATATTCCCTTACATTTCGGATAATATCGATTAAAACTAAGGCCATACAAGGAAAAATTATATAATTCCAAATTACATAAACCAAAATATGACATTCATAAATTGAAAATATGACATTCATAAATAAAAATGCAGCATTATAATATGTATAAAACATGCTCATGTTAAATGCCAAATCGCTCTATTTAACGGTTTATATCGAATATAACCCGGTTTTACGGAAATGCGTGATAATAACATCTTAAAATCACAAAATAATACTTAAATCATATTTAAGTCCAAGTTAATTATCCCAACTCATTTAGGCCTCAAAAATCAGTCATCACTCAATTTTTTTTTAAAAATTGGAAAGATGAGAAAGAAAGTTGGAGAGAGAAAGTTCCAACTTTGGGGATCTAGGGTTTTGTGCAAAGGCCAAAATCAATTTTAAATCTCATCTTTCTACATTAATTTCAATAGTAAATAATAGACATTGGTATTATTATTAAACAATCTAATATTCTAGTATTTTGGTAGTTAATAGTTGTTAGGATGTCTCCAAAAAATAATAAAAACAAACATAATGCTACGATTACTGCTCAGCGAACAAAGGAGATAGTTGGAATACAGCAGGATGTTCTTCATGCTCTTAGAAAGGAAAATGAAGAAGAAGGTCAAACAAAAGGAAATGTTGAGGAAGATGGGTGGCAGCAGGTTGTCAATCGGTCAAAAAGGAGAGACAATGATAGCAGTACTAGCTCCAAATTGCCTACTATTAGTGAAACGGAGGTGGTGGAAACAGAAGTAGCGGCACGTATCTTGAAACCTATCCTAAAGCTTGATATTGCTGATGTCCAGGAGGAGATTGATTTTTGGTCAACGGCGGTTTATGGATATGTTATGGGTGCTAATCCCCCAAAAGTAGTGTTGGAAGGGTATTTAAGGCGTGTTTGGAAGGATTATAGTATCACAAAGGTATCTTTTCTACCTAATGGTCTTTTTGTAGTGAGATTTGCCAGTATGGAGCATTCGAGTCTTGTTTTGTCAAGAGGCATGATGTTGTTTGATGGAAAACCTGTCATTGTACGATCATGGGATCCCAATGTTAAGATTACAAAGGTCTCAGTGAAACGGGTTCCTATCTGGGTTAAGTTAGTTGGTCTGGATTTAAAGTTTTGGGGGACTAAGTGTTTGGAGAAATTGGCAGCCTTAATTGGTAAATTCATAAGCATTGATGATATTACTTCTCAAAGGATTTTCCTGGGTTATGCGCGGGTCATGGTTGAGGTGGAAATTGATCAGGAATTTCCTGATCAGATTCACTTTTATGATGAGCAAGGTAAGGATATCTGTGTTGGTATTGAGTATGATTGGTTGCCCATCATATGTAAGAGTTGTAGTGGAGTTGGACACAGTGAAAAGGTGTGTAGGAGAGGATATGGGATTCAGAAGAAGAATGTTACAAATGCTGTGCAGAAACAGGTTTGGCAGAAGAAGGAGGTCCAACATTCTGTTATTGATCCTATAGAATTCCCTGCGTTGCCTGTAAGTGGGGGATCTAAAAATTTGCCTGCAGTGGGTAATAGCTCTTTGCTGACTACTCCTATTCACAGTGGTCAGACTGTGCCATTTACTCCTGCTAGGATTATTTCTAAAATAACTAGGCATGAATCTAGGTTGCCTGAAGATAAGGATGTGAATTTTATGATGAGTTTTAATGCTGCTTTGTCTGGGTGCTCTGAACTGGTGGATAAAGGGGGTGGCACTGTGTCTGTGCTTCCAAATGACTAAGTTTGGAGTATGGAATATTAGGGGGCTCAATAGTATCAAGAAACAGAAAGATGTTAAATGGTTTTTGCATCATCATGATATTGAACTATTTGGCCTCCTAGAGACTAGAGTAAAACCTGGTTCTCTAAATAGAGTTTTGTCTAATTTCTGTCATAATTGGTCTATTGTTCATAATGCTAGCTTTCATTCGAATGCTAGGATTTGGGTTATTTGGAAGAGTAGTAAAGTTCAGGTGGTTATGTTGGAGTGTGGTGCTCAATTTATCCACTTGAAGGTAACTGATTGTGTGACTGGTCATCTGTTTTATATAACTTTTGTGTATGGATTCAATAGGAGTGAGGAGAGGATGGAGCTGTGGGATAGTTTACACAGGTTGGCTAGGACTGAACCTTGGTGTGTTTTGGGGGATTTCAATAATGTTCTCTATCCTAATGAGAGGATTGGGCAGGCTGTTAGAGATAGTGAAGTGCTACCCTTTCAGAATGCTGTTACTCTGTGTGAACTTCAAGATATGAAAACAACTGGAGCTTTTTTCACTTGGAATAATAAACAGAGTAGTGATAAGAGAGTGTTTAGTCGTATTGATAGAGTTCTTATTAATGATAATTGGTGTAGTAGTTGGCCTGATTATTTTGCTCACTTCTTTCCTGAAGGCTCTTTTGATCATTGCCCTTGTGTCATTGAGTATGGTGAGGTGAAGTTAACTAACAGAAGATCTTTCAAGTTCTTTAATATGTGGACAAGGTCTTCTGATTTTATTTGTATTCTGAAAGCTGGGTGGCAACAGTATGTTCATGGCTCTCTTATGTTCAGAGTGGTGAAGAAAATGAAGAATTTGAAGGTGCATTTTAAAAGGCTTAATAAGGAGTTATATGCTGATATTGAAAGAAATGCAGACATTGCTTTTAAAATCCTCCAGGAAAGTCAGATTATCTTGCAAGGTGATCCTGGGAATGTAAGACTTATGGATGCTGAAACTCAAGCTAGGGAAAGTTTTGTTATGCTGGATGCTGCTCGGGAGGAATTTCTTAGTCAAAAAGCTAAGTGTTCATGGGCTAAGGAAGGGGATACTAACTCTTCTTTGTTTCATCAGGCTATTAAACAAAGACAAATCAGGAACAAAGTTCTTATCATTGAATCTATGATGGGAGTGGTTTGTAAAGAACCAGATCATATTATTCAGGCTTTTGTTGACTTCTACAAAGATCTTTTGGGGAGTTCTAAGGGGACCTCTTGCTTTTTTCCTCATATTGTTCAGAAAGGAAGTAGGGTGGATGAAGATCTTTGGGAGAGGATGTGTAGGAGTCCTAGTGAAGAGGAAATTAGGAAAATTGTTTTCTCTATTCCTAATGACAAGAGTCCTGGACCTGATGGCTATACTAGTTGCTTCTTTAAAGCTGGATGGGAGGTGTTGAAGGATGATATTACTCATGCTATTCAGGATTTTTTCCATACTGGTAAGCTTCTCAAACAGGTTAATGCTACAAATTTGGTGCTTATTCCTAAGATTGAGCATCCTATCAATGTTACTCAATTCAGACCCATTGCTTGTTGTAATGTTCTCTATAAGATTATTTCTAAAATCCTTTGTGAGAGAGTCTCTATAGGCCTTGGTCATGTCATTAGCCCTAATCAAGCTGCTTTTATTAAGGGTAGGAGTATTATGGGTAATATTCTGATAAGTCAGGATATTGTCAGATTATATACTAGGAAAAGTGTTTCTCCTAGATGTTTGATGAAGATTGATCTGAGGAAAGCTTATGACTCTATTGAATGGGATTTTATTGGAGATATGTTGCTTCATTTAAATTTTCCCCCTAAGCTGATTGGCTGGATTATGTGTTGTGTGACTTCCCCTACCTATTCTGTTGTGATCAATGGTTCCCCTCATGGTTTTTTTCCTGGTAAGAGAGGTCTAAGGCAAGGTGATCCTATATCTCCTATCTTGTTCACCATCTGTATGGAATATCTCAGTAGATTGTTGGAGGAAACTAGTGCCTTGCCTAGGTTTAGATTCCACCCTTTATGTAACAGGATTAAGCTGAATCATCTTATGTTTGCTGATGATGTCCTTTTGTTCTGTAAAGGGGATCTAAGTTCTATTGTTGTCATAAAGGAAACTTTCACCTGTTTTTCTGAAGCTTCTGGTTTGCACATAAGTTCAGAGAAATCTGAAATTATGCTGAATGGAATAAGTTCAGGAAATGTGGATGTCATTTTGAATTACACTGGTTTTAAAAGAGGTAATCTTCCTTTTAAATATCTTGGGGTGGCTATTTCTCATAAAAGATTATCAAAGGCTGATTGTCATGTTCTGGTGGAAAGAATGGTGGCTAAGATTAGAGGGTGGAATAGTAGGAAAATCTCTTATGCTGGCAGACTTGTGTTGGTGAAGGCTGTGTTGTCTACTATACATAATTATTGGTCACAAATTTTTGTTCTACCTATGGGAGTTATGGATAGAATCAAGGCCTTATGCAGGAGTTTCTTGTGGAGTGGGTCTGAGTCTTCTTCCAAAGCTCTTGTGGCTTGGGATGTGCTGTGTAGGGGTAAGAAGCAAGGGGGTCTGGGAATTATTGATAGTTGTATTTGGAATGTAGCTGCTATTGGTAAGCTGGTCTGGTGGCTGGTAATTAAGAAAGACCATTTGTGGATTAAATGGGTGGATAATATATATTTGAAAGGTAATCCTTGGCTGGAGTATGAACCTTCTTTTAACTCTTCCTGGGCTTGGAGGAAGATCTGTGAGATTAAGAATAAATTTAAGGTGGCTTTTTCACATCAACAATGGTTGGGGACTGATGATGGTTACACTATTGCTAGAGGGTATGAGTGGCTTGTAGGCTCTGTTACAACTGATTCTGTGCATTGGTTCTCTGAAGCTTGGAATAGATATAATGTTCAAAAGCATGCTTTCTTTACTTGGTTGCTGAAACAGGAAAGACTGATGACTTTAGATAGGCTGAGTAGGTTTGGTATCTCTCAAAGACTCATCTGTTATATATGTGAGGATGGCAATGAATCTCATCAACATTTATTTCAAGAATGTTACTATGTTAGGAGCTGTCTGCATTTGCTCCTTGGATGGCTGAAGCTGCATATGGTGTATCCTGTTTCTGCTGGTCAAATGTTGAGGCTTAGAAGAGTTTCTGGATTCAGGAGATTATTGTATTGCTCTCTTGTGAATGCTCTTATGTATAATATTTGGCAGGTCAGGAATATATGTTATGCTGAAGGTCATGTTCCTAGACCTCAAGCTTTGATTGCTCGGATGAAGCAGGAGTATAAAGTTCATATTTCTGGATTGATGATGAAGGGAGTTAAAAGGAGTGATATTGATCTATGTAGAAATTTAGGCCTTCTCTAAGTTTTGCTTTGTTGGTCTTTGTTGATGTAATGTGTGGTATTATAGATATTTAGATATCTCAAAACTGATTTATGTAATAGAGGTTACCTCTTTGAGGTGTGATTAATGATTACTTACATTTTCACCAAAAAAAAAGATTGCTCATTTTAGACTTTAAAATCATATTTTAATCAAATAAATCCAAATTTAATTACAATAATTTCAAAATTTTAATTTTATATTCTTGAACATTCTGGAACATTTCCATGACACTCATAATGTCAAAAATCATGGTTAAAAAATTTTGAATCGATTTTGAGAATAATGGTTGCGCTTTATCGGTTTTATCAAATAAAATATATAAAGCATGCAAAAATTAATCATATTAAATTTTCAAATTTATATCTGAAATGTGGGACATTTAAGCAACCAGGAACAATTTTCTCTTGTCATGAAATTTAAATTAGCTGTATTTGCTAAATAAATCACTATTTATGTCATTTTTACATTAAAAATTAATAAATCATGCTAGACAAATCACATTAAACTAAAATTTTCCTGTCTTACAGGACAACATGCATGTGACAACGTACTAAACTTTCATGGTCAGATTCAAAGCAGAAGTATTTTAAACCATTAGACCTTTATTTATTCTATTTTATCATATAAAAATCATAAATAATACGAAATAAGTCCACTTCACACAAAATTTTACATACAGTAAGTAAAATATATTTGTGATATTGTGTATAACTTTCATGGTCAGATAAGTCTAACTATTTTTAGCACTTTAAACATCATTTTACTCAATAAAATGTAATAACAAACACTAAAATACATATTTGAGCACTATAAATTTCCATAAATCATCAAAATGACCTAAAATCATATTACGACCAGAATATATTGACATGAAAATAACTTTGTGATTTTAACTTATAAAACCAAATTACTAGTTTTCTTTAAGTTACAATAACTCGAAAAAACTATAAATCGATTATGCATGCAACAACCAAGGCTCTTGATACCGCTTGTAAGTTTCTCAAACTCAATATTAGACATTTCTAATATCATATTACATTTAGTTTACTCTTAAACTAAGTAGATATTATGCATGCATAACATTTAAAAACAAAGACAAGAAGAAACTTTTTCCTTACATTGATTTAAAGGATTTTGGGCACAAGAATAGGACTCCTTCCTAATCTTTTTCTTGAGCTTAAAATATTTGGGATGAAATTCCAAGTCCTTAGTATAAGAACTCTCCTTTTGTTGCACCAAGACAATACCCAAATCTCTACTATATTATTACTATAAGTAATATAATAGAAGTCCTTTAAATATATTTTCTAATAACTCTTATTACTACCTTAGTAATTTATTAGAAATTTATGAACTCTAGTTTTAGGAAAAACTTCTTAAGTAATTTATAGTGTGAGAGTGAGAGATTAAGAGATAACCATATATTTTGAATATGTTATCAAGTGAATACCAAAAGAGGAAAAAACACTCCTCTTATGGCCTTAGTTGGCCGATCATAGGCCCCCATGGGGAAGGGTGTGCCTTTTGCTTTTGTTCTTAACAAAGCAATAGACTTAAGGCTAGGTTTAGGTAGGTAATCATTTTGTTTAATTCTTAATTAGAACAGTTATAATTACCTAAATCCTACCCTATACCCCCCCAACCGGTTTTATATCATAAAATGGGTGTCCATTTTATTTTTTTAATTAGTCATTTGTCACATATGTGACATGTGACATGTAACATGTAACATGTAATTATGCTTATAAATGTACATTTAACTAATTTAAATGCAATTTCATAACAAATAAATTAGACTTAACATTTTAAGTCACATTTTATAATTACATGTAAATAAAATGGGTCATCTCATATTTGGTTGATATAATCTACAACAGTTTGTAATTATAATCGACCAATTTCACTTATCTCAAATGTTTCATAAACATAATGCAATCTTAGTACTATAACAATTAAATTAACAAAATGAATCTTATTTAATCACATTACAATAAGATATAATTCTCACTTTAAACTTGTTCAAATTAAGGGATTAATTAATCTGTATCACTATACAATTAATTAATGTACATGATTTGGGGATTGTCTTTTAGGTGTGACCTCAAGGGATCAACTGATCACCACCGTCATACGACAGTAACGTCAAACTCAATTGAGCCAATCGTTACCGATTTATGTTGACCAGTTGACTATAATATTCATCATCCCTTTGTATTCTTATTATCGAAATTTATATTTTGTGATCGCACTATTGTTGAGGACATTTACTCCAACATAAAGCCCTCTTTTTCCTTTTTTTTTTGTTTTGTTTTTGAATTTAGGTAGGATAGTAAAAGAAATCTAGGGTAAATATAGGTGAGATATGGTAAGGATAAGATTAGGTAAATAAAAAGATATGGTAAGATGATATTGTTGACAATTTCGGCCAAGATGAATATCATGGGTAGAATTTTGGGTTAATTAGGAAAGTGAATAAGATAGATTTTTGGCAAATATGTGGTTCATAATTCAATATCCATAAAATACTTAATATGCAAGATATTCACGTAAAATATATAATATTAAACACAAATATACTAGCAATGGAATATACGAACACAGTCATACAATCTTGTCTAATTCTAACCAGTCACGCAGGTTCATAGAATAAATATGACGAATTTAATTGTAATAGATTAAACCAATTTCCAACCGCAAATTCTCAAAACGTCTTCTCGCTAACGCCTTTGTTAAAAGATCAGCCCATTGATTTTCAGTACTACAAAATTCGAGTTTAATGTTGCCCTTTTCTACATGGCCGCGTAGAAAATGATGTCTAATGTCTATATGCTTAGTACGAGAATGCTGAGCGGGATTCTTAGAAATAATAATAGCACTCGTATTATCACAAAATACAGGCATACAACCAACATTTATACCATAATCACATAATTGTTGCTTTAACCAAAGTAACTAAGAACATACCAGTCATGCAGCTATATATTCGGCTTCAGCAGTAGATAGCGCAACTGAATTTTGCTTCTTTGAGCCTCACGTTATTATGCATGGTCAAACAAACGTAGCGAATCCAGAGGTACTTTTTCTATCTAAAGAACATCCTGCATAATCTGCATCTGAATATCCTACTAGATCGAAATTACACTCAAGTGAATACCATAAATATAAGTTAGATGTACCAATTAAATATCTCAAGATACGTTTAACTATAAACATATGTGACTCTTTAGGACATGATTGAAATCTAGCACAGACACATACGCTAAACATAATGTCAGGTCTACTTGCAGTTAAATATAATAAAGAACCAATCATACCTCGATATGTAGTTTTTGAAAGTCCTAGACCTCTAATTAGGCTCCTCTAATTAGTTCATTAAATTACATTTACTTAATGATTTAGGATCTAGTTATCATGCATGCAAATATAAAAACATAAAAGAAAAGATAAGACCAAAACATCCTTACATTGGGATTTTTCGATTCAATATGGGCACAATAAGAACTCCTTCTTATTGTTCTTGAGCATGAAATTAATGGATGATCCTCCATAAAACAACCTCCAAAGTAGAAGGTCTCCTTCTTGTTGCACCCAAGATTAAACCCAAATAATCTTAGCTTATTATTAACTAGATAATAAGTAAGATAAATACTACTAATATTATTGTATTACTACACTATTAATATGGTATGAATATTAGTTTGCATGTGAGTTTTAGAAAGTTGTTGAGTTAGAAAGAGAAGTATGAAATAAGCATGAAAATCAAGTGTTTTAAAATGAACAACAAGTGTAGGTTTCTTAAACTCAATATTAGACACTTCTAATATCATTATACATTTAGTTTACTCTTAAACTAAATAGATCTTATGCATGCATAACAAAAAAGACAAAAATAAGAAGAAACCATTTCCTTACATTGAATATGAACAATATGGGCACAATACTTGAACTCCTTTCAAATATTGTTCTTGAACTCATATAATGAGGATGATCTTCCAAGTTTCAAATTAGAAACTCTCCAATTAGTTGCACCTTAGACAAAACCCCTTTTACACTACAAAATACTACACTAGTATATATTGTAGTAGCCCTTAATAATATATATCTAATAACTCATATTACTACACTAGTATATTATTAGACAAACAAGAACTCAAGTTTTTGTGGTAAACTTCTCTAAGTTTTCTAGTGTGAGAGTTGATGTGTGTAATTTTAGAGAGATAAGCATACATCTATAATTTGAGATCTTATATGTTAAAAATAAGAAAATCACTTCTCTTATTTTGGTCTACAAAACCGGCACCCCTACGCATGGGGAATGGCTTTGCTTATTCTTTTTGTCTTCACAAGATAATAGATTAGGCATAGAAATAGGCTAGGTAATCAAGTGACCTAATTCTCAATTAGAACACCTAATCAAGCCTAAAACCTACCCTTGTAGCTCCCAAAACCGGTGCACCCATTAAAATGGTTGTCCATTTTATTTTTGTAATTTGTCATGTGTCACAAGTGTGACATGTGCCATGTAACATGTAATTAGGCTTATAAATGTACATTTAACTAATTTAAATGCAATTTCATAACAAATAAATTGGACTTAACATTTTAAGTCACATTTAATAATTACATGTAAATAAAATGGGTCATCTCATATTTGGTTAAAATAATCTACAACAATTTGTAATTATAATTAACCAAATTAACTTATCTCAAATGTTTCATAAACATAATGCACTCTTAGTAATATAACAATTAAATTACCAAAATGAATCTTATTTAATCATATTACAATAAGATATATTTCTCACTTACAATTTAAACTTGGTTCGTTTTAAGGAATTAATTAATCTGTATCACTATACAATTAATTAATGTACATGATTAGGGGATTGTCCTTTAGGTGTGACCTCAAGGGATCAACTGATCACCACCGTCATAGAACAGTAACGTCAAACTCAATTGAGCCAATCGTTACCGATTTATGTTGACCAGTTGACTATAATATTCATCATCCCTTTGTATTCTTATTATTGAGATTTAATTATGTGATCGCACTATTGTTGAGGACACTTACTCCAACAAGTGCCCATCATATGTCACTATGGCCGGCACCCACAAGTCCCCAAAATGGGTGATTTTCTTCTTATTTTATTCACATGCATAATGGTAGTGTATGAGATTGTATAATGATAATGATCATGTGTCATACATGTCATAACATAAGGTGGAGTGTAGGATTAGATGAGAACAATCATCATTGATCTCCACTAGCACTATATCCGGCCTCCACTAGTGAAATGTGGTCTATTTTGATTTTTGATATTTGTCCCACAAATACTTATAATCATATGTTTAATTATCTTGCATAATTAAGTGTTAATTTGATCATATAACAATTATACGACTCAAATTAATAAATAATATACACTTAACTTTTAAGTGCTGTTTAATCATTATATCAATATATAATGGGTCCCACAATGTCCAGTTAATTTATTTTACAACTCTTTGTAAACATAATTAACCAATTACCTCTACCTCAAAATATATGCATAACCTCAACTAATTTAATGAATTAACGATTAATCACTAAATAAAATCTTATTTAATCGTATTAAATAAGACGTAAAATTTATTCAGTCAGTTATCGTATAATTGACTAATAAACTTAAGTGGAATGTGTTCCTAACTCAATTTCCAATAAATAACTCTCGTAACTAAACGTACATATCAAATATATGTAATGCCCTAATTAAACTGTATCGTATATAAATAATTAGTATTCTATTTGGGTCTCATCCTATAGGTGTGACCTAAAGGGATCAGTTGATTACCGCCGTCATACGACAATAACGTCAAACTCTAGTCAGCTGAGCGTTATCGATTTACGTTAATCAACTGACGTGGAGTATCAAAATATTCTAATCATGTCACGTATATTCCAAATGAGATTTGTTATATAAATGCACTATTGTGGAGGACACTTATTCCAACCGTTTTATCGACATGTCCGATACAAGTTGTGCATGTAGCAACACTATTGTGGAGGACTCCTACTCCAACAATATCTCTCATTTGTCTCGACAAGTTGTGTGCTACCTATTCTCTTGTCTCTTTTGCGTCACATCCTCCCACTCATCGCAAGGTATCTTACAGGTCGCACTTGCGATTAAAAATTTATAAATAGAGTGGTTTTCTCGATCTGGGAGAGTAACTGTCTGACCGGAAAATCTACCAGAGATATCTTCCGAGCGTGGCCACGCCTTTCCAGTTACTACTCCTCGAGTTGCCCGAAGATGTTAATACCCAACGTGGGTGGACAATTCCTGTTGACCCATCTTACACTGTATGATGCATATCACCATGACCCAGAAGATGCTCATCGGCCTCCTTTCACGGCACGACCTAGGACAAAAACCAAAGTCAATCAAAAACTACACCGACTCAGGTAAATGATCGTCAGTCTAAAGAATCGACTCATAGGAATAAAATAGAAATCCCCGCCACGACCAGGCTTCAACAATTTTGATAAGGGACTCTATTATGGTCACTGCCCGACAGATTGTCTCCACAATCTGTCTATGTAAACGACCAGTCATCTCCATGACCCCATGGTGCTAAACCAACCATCGATCAACTTACAATCTAGTCACTTCGAGACGTCAACTCAAATGAGTGAGTAGGGACAAAACACTGAGTTCATCATGTTCACTTGAATTGGGTTCAACTTTTCTTTCAACCAATTCGGATAAACAAAGTATTAAAATTTAGTCAAACTAAATAAGAAGTTTTTAATGAAACTCTAACAATGAATGCGATTATCTAATATTTGGAAAAACTGATACGCTATCAATAATTTCATATCTCATAATCTCTAGCAATTCAGGTACATATTTCAATCCCCATTGAAATGACATGACTATCATGTTCAGCCTGCAAAAGGCATGGCTAATGGATTAGCAATACTTGCATCTTTCCCATCGTTCTGATTGTTATTTCTCTTTGTCTACGTAATCTCATATTATATAGAACTTTCTGAGTACGTGTCTAGGTTTGAATCTAGACTTAGGACTCTTGGCCTAAAGGTAGCTCCCACTGTTTTACCAGTATCATGGGATAGGATATACAACTATAGGAACTACTTCTAGTCCCTCCAATACTGTCGAATCCAAGCTACTTTCATATGCATCATCATATGAATGTAGTCCATTTCCTTTGTGAAATCCGCAATGATAAACTGCCTGGAACACTTCCAACGGATACATGACATTTATATTTGAAAATGTCACTTCTACATGGAACCTTTCTAATAGTGTTTTCTGCTTGGAATTCTTCCAACAGATAAATCTTCTATAAAACACAGCCAGTTCGTGATTTCAAATCACTTTGATAAGTTTGGAAACTGAAGTCTGTGTAACCCCTTACGCAACTTACTTCAAACTCCAAACACATGGAACATATCTTAAGTCCTTCGCAAGTACTTAAGGATGTTCTTTATGGCTATCAAATGACTCTCACTTGGATTTGATTGCAAACAATTTGTCATGCTCAAAGCATGTGAAATGTTGGATTGAGCATACATCGCAGCGTATATAAATGATCCCGTAGCGGAAGCAAAAGGAATCTATTATTATGTGTTCAATTTCCTTGAACTAATCAAAGATCTTATCAACATAAGAATTTTGACTTAATGCTAATATTCTTTTAGATTTATCTTCATAAATCCAGATATCTAAAAGATGTATTCTACTTCTCCAAAATCTTCCATCATCTAAAATGATCAATATGTCTCCACATATAAGACTGATGAAAAACATATTACTCCCACTAAACTTCATGTATAAACATAATTCCTCGAGATATCGAGGAATATTTTATGACATGATTGACACACTAATTCCAACTCTTTAGTGCTTACTTAACACATCCTCTTAAGCTTGTAAAATTAACTTAGGATAATTAGGATCTACGAACCCACAGGTGAATATAAAATATTCTACCTCTTCTAGAATCGTATTCAAGAAGGTGGTTCTTAAGATCCAATTGTCATCATACTATTATGAAATGCTGTAATCACTAAGTATATTCGAATGGATCGAAGAATTAAGGTTGGTGCAAAACTATTTGCCTACCAATTTATCTTTGAAAACATTTTAATGTTCATCCATGCAAATTTCGATCTTAAAATCAATTTACATTGAAGAGGTCGTACTTCTTCAAGTATAATTTATCAGGTCACATACCTGACCATCATGCATGGAGTCCATTACGAATCGCATGACTCTAAGCCATAGCAAGAAGTTGGAACTAGAAACAGTCTTTTATAAGTCACAGATTAGAATTCATCACTATTAAGGAGTGATAAAAGTCCTCCTGACCTCTTAAGCTTCCGAAAAAACAACTACTGAATAAGAAATGAGGAAACTGAATAGACCATATGCTCAGTTTGTGGCTCCTGAAAAATTTTCTCCCACTCTGTCTTATCAAGAAATAATCGTATTTGTTATTGAAAGACAGTATCACGAGCCACGAATGCTTTGTTCTCGTGATCAATGTAGGATTATTGAGCACTTGTTTTGTAACACCCGCAAATGTACCCTATTTGTAATTTAAAAATATTATACGGATACTTTTCAGCGTAATTTTAGATTTAGTCTAGAACTTAGTTTCCGTGTCTAATTTAACAAATCCGAGTTCGTTTTCAGTCTTTACTCGAAATTCTGTGTGAGTTACGCCTTAAGGCGCTTTTGGGCTTTTTCCCATATTTTCCACTTACTCACCTTATACCTCCTTTAAACCCTAATTCCCTCATTCTTTTCCACTTACTCCTTCTTCCTTACCAAGCCACCAAAACCCAAAACTCCATTTATGCATCAACTCAAATTTCTCCCTACTCCTTCATTACTCACTCAAATCTCCTTATTTTTATCTTAATCTTCCGCTCTCATCGTCCTCTACCTTTTGTGGTAATAAAAAGATTCTTATTTCCGGTCATGTGTCTCGAACAACCACTGTTGAGATACCATAGATTATTTTCCTTCAATATTATCTGCCAGGGAATCAAATACAGCTTTTAGGTACCCACGCTAAGTTGGGTCCTTTGTGGTTAGTGACTCTGTAAATTTGATCCTTCCTAGCCCATACCTATTTTATAATTCTTTTGGTCTTAACATAGGGTTGTCTAGGTTTTCTATTGTAACGCACACTAGGTTTGAATGACTGCTTTTGATTCACATTCACTTTAGATGTTGAAGGTTTAGATGTGTAATCGAAAGCTATGTCATAAAACCATATGAACTCATTATTTCTAAACTCTTCACGTTAAACTTCAGGTTCAGACTCATCAATACTAGACACGTCATGTTCTTTAACAAAATCAGTTTGATTTTTGTTGTCATTGACATATTTAACACAATTTTCTTTAACATGACCATTGTGACCACAATAATTGCAAATCAGATATTTTGAAAGATTGACATATTTCCTTCTTCTGAAGTCACGGTCAGAAGGAGTAAATTTGCACTTATCATGGTCTCTTCGACTATAACATTCATGTCCTAGACCCATCTTCATGTTATTTTTAGACTGTTCGGTAAGGAAGTTTAACACTTTCTGACTTCCTTCCCATTTATCATGAACTTTTCGTGCATGTAGGAGCAATTCCTTCAAAGATTGAATTTCTTTTTCACATATCGAATGGTCTATATTTGAGTCTTTGGAGGGATTATTCTTTTTACAAATTTCACGGAAATCATTAAAACGTTTGTTCAAGATAAATTTCTCCTCATTATGTTGATCTTTGGCTTGGGAAAATTCGGCCTCTATATCTTTCAATTGCTGAGAAAAAAAAGAGTTTTCTTTCTTGTGATCAATGATATCAACTTCCTTTGCCTTAGCTTCAGATTTTAAAAGCTCATTGACTTTCTTCAATTCTAAAGTTATAGCCTCATTAGCTATAACTTTGGCTTGAAGATGCTTAATGTTGAGCTTTAAATCTGAGATTATAGCTTCATTGGCTATAACTTTAGACTCAAGATCTTCTTTCTCAACATTTGTCATGTCTGAAGTTGTAGCTGAAGTAGCCATAACTTTAGATTTGAGCTTTTTAGCTTTGGCCTTCAGAAGTTGGTTTTCCTCAGCAATGTCAAGAGTTTGTTCCTTAAGATCTTTTAATTCAAGACTCTGTTCATGACAATGATCTAAGGTTTCTTCAAAATACTTAATTAAAGACTTCTTAGATAATTTCTTAACTTTCTTTTTAAGTTCAAGATGACTAACCTCTTCATCATCTTCTGAATCTGATTCTGAATCTGAATTGCCGACAAGGCACATCTCAAATTCACTCTCATTGTTGCTGTCATAAATTAGGTCAAGACTGATGTTGCTCAAACATAGGTTGTCAACTTCTTCTTCCTCTGACTCGTCGTCTTCTGTGTCAAGATCTCCCCAGCAATAAGCCATCATGACTTGCTTGAATTCCTTCTTGGTTTTATCTCGTTGATTTTTGTCTTTGATTTTCTTCCAGGTAGGGCAAACCTTAATCCTTTGATCATTGTCCCCACACTTGAAGCAACCGCGACTTGAGAGAGACCCTTTTGTCTCGATTGGCTTATTATAAGATTTATTAGTGTTATTGTTAAACGTTTTTCCTTGTTTTTCATTAAAGAATTTTTTCTTAAAACGCCTAGCAAATAACACTGTTTCATCTTCAATGTAACACCCCAGATTTTATAATAACGAGTAATTTACTAAAGTCGTGAATTTTATAAATTCGTCTTTTACTTTTATTGGTTAATATATTTTAAGTCGATAATTTATGATTTCGTGGCTGTAAATTAATATTAAATAGAATTTAGTTTAGTTGGGTAGAAACCGACGCATTTCAGTCCGTTACGATCCCATAATCGGACTATACTCGAAAATCAGAATGGGTAACACCCACCTTGAATATTAAAGCCTACTACTACTCACCTTCTCAAAATAAACCACTACAAATCTCTAAATCCCTTCTAAAATTTCAGCATCTTCATCTTCCTCCTCAAACACCAAAAACACCATTAAAATTTCATAACTTTATAATCTTAAGACGGATGCCATTTCTCCGTCTCTCAACGAAACTTGACAATTTTTACATTAATCTTCTCCTCTTATCCTCCTCTTTCTTTTCATAACATAAAATATTTATTTCCTCCAACTTTTTATAAAACCAACTTTCTAGATCTAAACTTAAGACGGGCATAACTTCTTCGTTTCTTAACGTAATTCAATTCCGTTTTAATGTTTCGGAACC
The DNA here is from genome assembly GCA_022085475.1 of Heliosperma pusillum. Classification (NCBI taxonomy): domain Eukaryota; kingdom Viridiplantae; phylum Streptophyta; class Magnoliopsida; order Caryophyllales; family Caryophyllaceae; genus Heliosperma; species Heliosperma pusillum. Next base: position 21,879 of record JAIUZE010046807.1, read on the forward strand.
CTCTCACCATCATGTTCCTTTCTATCTAATAAAAGTTCGAAACTTTTAACTTCTTTTTTAGACCGCCTTTCACCATATTTCGGTCTTAGGTTCTCGTCACTTTATTTATCGGGAAAAGATGTATTTTGAAGATTTTGGGTCAAGGAGTTCATGTGGGTTGATGATTAGCTTGGGAATCAAACATTTGAAGTGCTAATCGAGGTAATGGTGAGGGGTTACTCAATATCACTATTATGTGCTTTACATGCTAGAGTAGTATTTGTCTTAAAAGATGTGTTTTTGTTTTGATTTCATATGGACATGTGTTTACTACTCTTTTCCATGTTTAATTCACCTCATATGTTAATCTTATGCTAAGTTATGTTAATGTGGTTGGATTTACTCATTTATTTATGATTAGACTTGTGTTTAGCGATAAATGTTGTCTTTTGTTGTCTTAATTGACCCTATGTAATGATTGGGTATGATTACATTACATTTAATATGGTTTGATGATGGTAAATGATGATAGGAATTAATGGGTACCAAAAGAATTGAAGTTATTGTTGTTGTTGAGGTATTTTTCGAGCCATGTGGCCCAACCGAGTACCCGGCCGCCGTCCCCATGACCGGCTGGGAGTCCTCTTATTGTTGTTGGATGAATTTTGGTGATTTTAGAGTAGTGTGTGCCCCAGCCGGGTACCCGGCCGCCGCCTACCCCCACTGGCTTGGAGTCACGAATGTTAAAGCCTTGTTTTTTTGTTGAGGTGTATGACCCAGCCAGGTACCCGGCCGCCGCCCCACCGGCTCAGAGTCACCCCTCTTTCTTTCCCTTTGTTTTCGGCCAAGTCTGTGTGTCCCAGCCGGGTACCCGGCCGCCGGTCTCGATGACCCGCTAGGACTCCCTACACTGACTCCTTTTTGTAAAACGATCATATCGCCGTCGTTACTTGCTTGTTTTGGGCTTGTGATCTACCTTTGGAACCGTAAAAGTATAAGCTATCGCCTCCATATGGAATTTCTGCATTTGCACATCTAGAAATTTGAGGCATCAAAATTTAAAGTTCGGGTTGCGACGGATTATTCCGTCGCTAGATAGGGAATTTCCGTCGCTAAAGACTGATTTGCGACGGATTTGCGATGGATAGTGTCCGTCGCTTATTTTCGTCGCAAACAGTAGTAATTGCGACGGATTATTCCGTCGCACAGTTTTGCGACGGAAAGTCAAGCATTTGCGACGGAGTCTCCGTCGCAAAAATTGACTGACTTGAATTGGGGTCAAACATAAAGTCAACAGTTGCGACGGAATTTCCGTCGCAAAGTGTTGACTTTCCGTCGCAACTGTTGACTGAATGTTTGACTTGACTGCCACCTGTTCAGCCAAGCCAAACATAAAGTCAACTTTTGCGACGGAATTTCCGTCGCAAAAGTTTGACTTTCCGTCGCAAAGATTGACTTTGTGTTTGACTTGGCTGTAAGTCAGTCAATGTTTGCGACGGAATTTCCGTCGCAATAATGCCTGTATTTTCCAGGATCTGCCTGTTTCCTGCATCCCCTTATACGCGTTAAAACGACAAAAAACCTGCAAATTACAGAAGTTTTCCAGCAGTTACGCGTCCAACAAAGTTACTAATGTCACACAAAACCGAACAAAGTTTTGATTTTATATCATAAAAGTAATTAAAGTCTTACAAATAAAAGGTTCAAAGTACCAAATAGTTAACTAATCACTCAAGTCAGTGGAGTGATGGGAGGGAAAGGAGGGAAAGGGGTGAATGGGTTGGACCTAGCATTATCGCCCCTATCATCATCAAAGTCGTCTCGACCCTGGTTAGGACCTCCAGTTCTGCAGTTGTGAGTAGAATTTCTTGCAACCTGACTCAAGTACTCTTCTATAGCTGCAATCCTTTGAGCCTGCTCGTCGCGCTCTTGTCTAAGTGCAGCATTCTCCTTTGACAGCTTAGTAGCCAAACCTTGGTTGCCCTGAGTCGGGTTTGAGGTAGCAACAGGGTGCCTATGATGGTCAAACAAAAACTTCGTCGCTGGTCCCAATCCGTAGCATCTTCCTTTCTCGTCAAATCCAGTCTCCTCATAATAGATCTCATTATCGTCGATGTTTTCGACTCCTTGAGTCTGAAGCTCAGACTTCTTTGATATGATCTTATTCTGCATCACAAACAAGTTCAGAATTAGTAATTGTCATTTAAATTAAGTAGTTAATGTAATTAAATATATAACTGACAAATTAAACATAAATCACTTAACAAAAAAATGCATAACTTACATAGAGTTGAGCTGGTTTTTTTGATAACCATCCACGGAACGGGTGCTTCTTTGTCTTCTCTAAGACTTGCACCGCATTTGGGATACCAGTTGAAGATTTATCGACCTACAATTTAAATACTTGTTAGTATAACATATATAGAAGTATTAAATTATAATTAGATAAATAAATAAAAAATGAAAGAAGATTTAGATTTACCATTTCGTCCATGATTCTCAAGGTGTTTTTTCTACCCATAATGTGAGTAGGCAACGCCTTTCCCTTCTCTTCACATCCCGATCTACGATTAGCCGCGCCTGATTGAGATCGCACAACGAAACCAGGATCTTCGACAGGCCTCTTCTTAAGCTTTCTAAACAAGTCCAAAGGAATCCAACTCGGCCTGTGCTCCTCGTCTTTCTGCGAGGCTCGGGAGATCATATGACGTAAACGGGTCTTCATGGCGTCTTCCCAAGATTTCCTTACCATATCTGTATGGCGAGGATCGAAAGAAACCTTTTGCTGTCATCATTAAAAACATAAAGTTAGGAAAATATTAAGTGAATAAATAAAAAAATAAAAATTCAATAACAAAGATAAATTGAGAAAAACAAATTTAAATAGATATAATTATAATATTTTAAATAATTATACCTCAAACCAGTTCCACCAAGACGACCGCAAATTATTTGACGCCTCTTTACAACATGGCGCATGCTCCTTGTACCCGCAGATTATGGTCTCCGAGATCAGTTTAACCACATCTGCGTCACTGAACCTGAAATTAATAATCATAGTTAAATACATACATTATATATAAATATTATGATTTTTGAATAATCATAACTATGATTAAACAATTAAAGTAAAAGTGAACTAGCCTTACCATACACCTGTTTCCTCATCCGGATCGAGGCGGACTCTGCGAGTAGTAGTCTCCACCGGTGGCGGTGGCGCGTTCCTGTCATTCACTCGTTCATTCTCATCCTCCTGCCCTCTGTTTCCTACATTACTAGTACTACCTCTTCTTCGTCCTCCCGCCATATAGAGAAAAACTAAACTATTCAAAGTTGTCATGAATTAACAAACATGTATGTACAATTAAATGACAAGAAACTATATATTGGTATTCAATTAATATAAAACTATAATGGTTTTAAAAACAAACGCCACACATATAGGAAAAAGTAGTGTTCAACTAATATAATATTAGAATTCTTATGCATCCAATTCAGCTTTACTTGCATCCACAACTTTGGGAAAATGCTTCACACAATCCCACACTTCTTCACCCGTTAATCTCGTAGCAGCAAAATCTTTCTCAACTCGTCCTTTTCGAAAATTAACTTTATCTTTGCGGAAAACATGATCAGGTTGTAAAAACTGTCTATGACAATCAAACCAACCCCATTTTTTACTTTTATAAAGCCAAAACGACTTAGTCTCCTTCTCCATACAATATGGACACGCATGTTCACCAGCAGTTGACCAACCCGATAACATGCCGTAAGCAGGAAAGTCATTGATAGTCCATAATAGTACGGCTCTAAGATCAAAGTTCTGCTTTCTAGAGACGTCGTATGTGTACAACCCTGTCTCCCACAACTGCTTCAACTCGCGAATTAACGGTTGTAAATAAACGTCAAGATGTTTTTTTGAACTGTTCGGACCGGGTATAAGTAATGATAGAAACATAAACTGTCTTTTCATACATAGCCAGGGTGGTAAATTGTATGGAGTGAGCATTACCGGCCAGCAGGAGTACGACTTTCCGTATTGACCGAAAGGTGCGAAACCATCAGTACAAAGACCAAGTCGAACATTTCAAGGCTCACTTGCAAAAGAAGGATGAATGCGATCAAAATGTTTCCAAGCCTCGCCGTCACTTGGATGAGACATTATCCCGCTGACACGTGGATTTTCATGATGCCACCGCATCTCTGCCGCAATGAGTTTTGTGGCATAAAGTCGTTGCAAACGCGGTCCTATTGGGAAATAAGTTAAAATATTTTTCCCAACCCTTTTGCCATTTGCATTCTTTTGTTTTTTATATCGATCTTTACCACATTTTCTACACTTATCGAGAAGACTATCATCATCCCAAAACAACATACATCCTATGTCACACGCATCTATCTTTTCATAAGGCAGTTGAAGAGCTTTAAGAATATTTTTGGTTTCATAGAAGTTACGCGTCATAACATGATTTTCAGGAATAATGTCCCCTATAAATGACGCGATACCATCTACACATTTGTGGGGTAAATTGTATTCACATTTCAAAGTTACCAACCGGGAAGCTGACTGCAATAGAGAGATACGACTCCCCTCATACACCGGTTTATTGGCATGTTCCAACATTTTGAAAAAGGCTAGTACATTAGGATTTGGAGATTCATCAACCACTTCGGCGTCACCATTTTCCATTATAATTTCATTAATGTTGTCGCGCAACGCATCCTCCACCATATCCCTATAGGGATTGTCAGACCTCTCCTCAACGGGAAAATTTTCACCATGGCACACCCAATCATAATAGTCATCGCAAAAGCCCCAAATCCCTAGGTGTTTTCGTACTTCTTGTTCGACTAAAAATTTGCGATTTCTACACTTTACACATGGGCACCTAATTTCCTTACATCTACCGTAATCTTCTTGATTCTTAACATAATTAATGAATTCATTAACGCCCTTTACAAACTCCTGCCTTAATTTTTTATTACAATCCAATCTTTCATACATCCATGCCCGTTGTACTCTTTTCATTTCAAATCTACATACACGTTTATAATTATTATTCTCGACTTAAATAAATATTCAAAACAATAACAACAAGAACTAAAAGTTTACTAATAGCAACAATAACAACAATAACTACTAATAATAGTAACAATAACTCCTATTACACAAACAAACAACAAACAACAACCAACAAACAACAAACAACCTCCAACCTCCAACCTCCAACCTCCAACCTCCAACCTCCAACCTCCAACCTCCAACAACAACAACAACAACAACAACAACAACAACAACAACAACAACAACAACAACAACAACAACAACAACAACAACAACAACAACAACAACAACAACAACAACAACAACAACTATCTAACATCTTCAACCTGCAAAAAAAAATATTTCGAGCTCATGGGGTCCTTATCTCTCCAACCTAAACCCATATTTGAATCTTTCATACCATTAGTAAATACTAATCATTTAATTAATTGTTATGAGACGAAAATCCGGCAGCAATTCCCTACAGTTCTCCAAATACACAATGTTGAATGACTTGTCACTCTCCATATGTATTCAGAGAACATTAAAGGAACTGTCAACCAAACTTAATCGTCAAATAACAATTAAAAAAATGATTAGTATTTACCACCTAAATGGCAGTAAAGATTCAAAGACAGTCCCAAAACGGGGACTATTCAAGAATTACACCTAATGCGTAATTCTTGAACGGGTACTAAGTCTATCATATATGAACAACATTTCCTTAATAATTGTGACAAAAGTAAAGCACGACAAATGACCGGGACGGAGGGAGTAATAATAATTATCTATATTAATAATTACACCAATTCAAAGGAGGGAGGGTGGCAGTGGGGTGGGTGCGGCGGCAGGGGGATTTAATCCGTCTTAAACTTAAGTGAGGAGATAAGTGAGGAGATAACCCACTTACACTTTATTTGCCCTTTATGAGGAAGATTTAATCCGTCTTAAACTTAAGCCGGGTCGATCCGTCTTCAATCAAAATTTGGGAAAAGGTAGTAACTTACTAACATATTCACAACTTGAATACTCATCAATGAGGGGAAAGAATGAGGGGTGGTCCGGTGGGTGGCAGAGGGTGGTCCGGCCAGGGGCAGGGGAAAGGGGAAAGGGAAAGGGAAAGGGAAAGGGAAAGGGAAGGGGAAAAGGAGGGGGTGGTCCGGTGGTGGCAGCGGGGTCCGACCAGGGGCAGGGGAAAGGGGAAGGGGAAAGGGTGACCAAGGGAAGGGGAAAAGGAGGGGGGTGGTCCGGTGGGTGGCCGGAGGGAACAAAACAAATGAAAACATAAATAAGAGAAGAAAGAGAGAGAGACCTGAGAGAGAGGAGAGAAGAACTTAGTGGGTCGTCGTGGTGGTCTTTGTGGTGGCCGTCGTCGTTGTTGTTGTCGTCGTCGTCGTCGTCGCCGTCGTCAAGGGGATTTAGGTTTAATGAAAATGATTTCGGTAAAGGGGAAGAGACGCGTGGTTAATCATTTAAAAGACCCTGCGACGGAATTTCCGTCGCAGGAAAAAACACGTGTCAGTCATCTATTCACCTTTGCGACGGATTTTCCGTCGCCAGTCCGTCGCAAATTAAGGTATTGCGACGGATATTCCGTCGCAGAAAAAACACGTGTCTTCTACCTTTGGTCAATTTGACAGTCAATTATTCATCTCTGCAACGGAAAATCCGTCGCAAGTCCGTCGCAGTATCTTATTAAGCGACGGATATTCCGTCGCAATTCCGTCGCAAACGTTCCCGCCATGTGAAAAGTTGGGCGCCATCTGTGAAAATGTATTGCGACGGAATATCCGTCGCAAATCCGTCGCAAATAGTAATTCCCGTCGCAAAATCCGTCGCAAGTATGTTTTTGCTACGGATTACATGTCCGTCGCAAAATTTCCGTCGCTAATACACTATATTCTTGTAGTGAGATAGTAGGGCCTATCAATGCTGTCCAAGATACTCATTTAGAATTAGAATGGTCAAGACGAATAATCATAATTCTCTATGGGTACTTAGTCACACGACATACATCATACAATTAAACGGTCACGGGAAAAACTTCCTATCATGTGACTAATTGCATATAAATCATATTCAAATATCATATCGCCTCATATCTACTAAGGCTCATTCATTCATTCATTCATTAAATAAAACCTTACCTGAAGACAAATCCCCGACCCAAGTCCCGCGACGGGTCATCAGTCAAAACGGGGCTGACTAGATCATAGTTTGACCAAACCCGTTTGGTCAAACCGGCTAGAACAGAGTCTTAGCCATTTAGGCTTGAACATAAGAACATCATATTCATTTCATGCTATTTTATTCTAATTTCTAACATGTGAATTATTAATTCTTACGAAACCCGCTTGACTTAAGGAATATCAAATTAAACTACAATCTCATGCTATAATTTCTAACATGTGAGAAATAATAAAATTATGAAAACCGTTTAATTAAATAATTTACTTATTAAAATTTCCCACTTGCTAAATATTACAAAACATGATATAATAATAACAATAAACTCAAAAACCGTCACAAGCCCAAAGGAGGACTCACGGTCTGGTTTGGGCCGAGACTGAACCGGGTCTGAACCGGGCCCACGGGCTGGTTTGGGCCTGTTTTGGTCAACATTTCTAAAATCGTTTCTTAATATTTCCCGCATGCTAAACATATTTAAAACCCGTCAAAACAACAACAAAACAATCAAGTATCGACACAAGCCCAAAGGGCCAATTACGGACCAACCCAGACCGGCCTGGACCGGGCCTGGACCGGCCTGAACCGGGCCTGAACCGGGCTGTTTCTCGGCCACCATACACGGCCACCACCAACAACAACCCCAAATTTATTTCTAACATGTTTTAATTAACAACCATCCATTTTAACACCCAATTCAACCATCATTCATACTAAAATTATGATTATGAACAAATCATCCAACATGTCAAAAACACTAAATATGTTAAAAACTCATAAAACTTAATAATAATAACAACCTAGCATGTTACTACTTAAAACCGTAAATAATAATAACAACAACTAAAGTATGTGACATTAATTCGTCGAGTAACTCGGTAATCGTTACCTTAGCTAGCACAAAACCATGTAGCACCAAAATAAGAACTAAAAACCCGTCTACTAATCTTCTTCTAAAATATACGAGTCACCAAACTCGTCTTCATAATCTTCTCCTATAAGAAATGACAAAATAACATTATTAGAATTAAAACTTGATTTCAACAATTAAAGTGTTGAAAATGATTTTGTCGGAATTGAAAATAAAACGTACATGGAGATGAAGAGCGGAGAGGAGACTCTAGAAATATAAGTTAGGACGGATTTGACCAAGTAACGAAGGTTTTGTGACGATTTTGCTCAAGAACGATCAAGAACGATCAAGCACACGAAGAACGATTATGATTATATTAAAGAAGGTATTAATTAGATATTAAGTTGATTTAATGTAAAATAAAAAGATAATAAGTGAGTAAGAGTGGAGGGTTGAGCCGTGTAAATATAGGGATTAGTGGGAGTCGGGTTTTGAACTTGTTGTTACGGGATTGACTCGGGTTTTATAAATATATTATGGTAAATATCTAGATATTATTAGATATTATGTTTGTTTAATCAAATATCTAGATATTATTAGATATTATGTTAGTTTAATCAAAATATCTAATCCTAAGAGAAGAGGGAAGAGGCGTGTGGAGGTGTTAGAAATCGGGTCCGGGTTTAAGCGATTTGCGTAATTTAAACTGACAGATTGATAAAGTTACAAATATCTTAGATATTTGTATTAGTTTAATCAAGTTTAATCAAAAGATCTAAAATGAGGGAAAAAGGTGATTTGGGCGTGTGGCACATGTAGGAGTCGGGTTTCGGGTTTGTTTCGGGACTTAAGTTGACTCGGGAATAGTTAAATGAAGTTCGGGTTTAAACCGTATAACCTATTCTTTAATTCCAAATAAATTAAAAATAATTATATTAAATTATCATAAATTCAAATAAATCGTAATAAATTAAAATAAATTAAATTTATTATTTTTCAAATATAATTTCGGTCTTTCAAATTACGGGTTGTTACAATCACCCCTCCTTTTAAAAAGTTTCGTCCTCGAAACTTAGAAGGAGGAATGTGACATATATGTAGGTCTATTTCAAACCTTTAAAAATATATTTGTAATAAAAATACAGGGTCTTATCAATGGGGCGGAAGGTTCTCGTCTGCAGTTAAGAACATCGACGTCCCAAGTCAAAGACTTAAAAGATACATTTTCGCATCAACAAATGAGAAAACTAGTTATCGAACGTCTCCAATAACGAGTCTCAACACTCCTTGACGGTAAAACTACTTGAAATCATCAAACATTTCCAAAAGCTTTTAGTTCAAAAATTCTATAGTAAAGGTAATAACTCTACCATCTATGTCTAAAATTTCTAACTAAAGCTTCTAATAATCTATCTATAAAAGATGATATTCGATAGAAGGAACGGAATATTCGAAAGAATAAACCGAATAGAAAGAGGGAAGAAAGAAGGAGATTTGAAAGTTTTCTCAAGGATAGAAACACAACAAGAAAACATTACACGAACGTAGAGCGACTCGAACGTCGAAATCACAAATCTTGATAATAGGAGATACGCCCAAACAATTAAAAAGGACTAAAAAGGGAAAGGATTGAAAGTTAGCGGATTGACTAAGGATCAATTTGAGGGAAGAGAGAGGAATGAACCACAATACTATCTTCCATCTATGAAAATTCAAATGTCGATCGTAATTCGACAACACTAACTGCATCAGAATCTAGTCCTCAAGAGAGTGCAATATATCCTCAACATTTTCAATCATCAGATTCCTACCAAAATATTTCATAAGCATGACACATCGAGTAACAACTCCCAATTATTCATATTTAATTAGAATCTTCTAAGGTTCATCGGTACGGTAAACTCCATAACTAACAACCCATGAAAGATTCATTACAAACTCTAATATTCTTAGCTCCATCAAAACTCTTATTGGAAACCACCATCAAAATATTTATAATTAGGGAAACAAGACCGCTAACAACCACAAGGTAAAAGAGACTTTCCATGAAATCCTTTGATCCAATTTATTCCAAAATTCATTACCCTAAATTATTAACAATGAACCTTCTCATCCTCAAAAGTTGAATCACAAAACCTCAAAGAGATTAGTCACACAAATCTCATTTCACTTAACTTTTGCCAAACATAGGGCAATGCGACCGTAAATCAATTTATTTATCTCTTCCAAACTCTCAATACATCGGTTTTCGCTTATGACGATATTCCTCAAGTTGTGTCATCCAATCCTAATTCCACAAAGTATTTATTCCCGTTAGGGTCCAACATTTAACGACAACAAATTCCCAAGTAACTTTTAAAAAAATCACTCAACTTCCTAACCACGACTACAACTATCATTAAGCTTATTTCGATCCTCAAAAAGATATTGCAACTTCAAGTTTTCATAATCTAAAACCACTAGGAGAGTTTCATCCTAAGCTTATTCCCAATTTTCTATAATCATTTAAACACGAAACTAGCCCAATAGGACGGTTAGGTATCATATTCGAAACTCCTTCAAAACACATCTACTAACCCTTACGATAGGTAAAAGAAAACTACCTCTCAAGAGAGTAGGGATAAAAGAACATGATACAAGGAACCTTAGGAAGCATCATTAAAGACTACGATAAGAAGAAATTAAAAGATGAAGGCGAGAAAAGAAAACGAGGTTGATTTAAAGAAGTGAAACTACCAGACACTATCTCCGGGGGGCATCGACTTCGGCTCGACGGAGTACATAGCTGGATCCTTTAGCTTTGGCACCGGTTGCGGAAGTCTGACGATCGGGACATTCACGAATGAGGTGTCCAGGCTTCTTGCAGAAAAAGCAAAAGAGGGGCCTATCATAGCATCCTACTCCCGGGTGAAAGGGTTTCCTACAACCGTCACAAAATCGACTTCGAGCTTGAGCTTGAGGGGGAGCATGGAAACATCTCTGGTTAGCATAGGCATTAGAGGAAGAGGGAGAGAAAGGTCTTTTGTCATGGAAGTTTGACCTTGGATTGAAAGAGGAAAAAGGAGATGGACTCTTTATCTTCGTCCCATCACAAAAGGCCTTCATGGAGTCCTCGGCCCTAAGGCATCGCCATACAATTCTCCGAAAGATGTAGAGCTCCTCCTTACTTTGCTTTGGAGCAAAGCACTAAGCTTATTACGATAGTAAAAAGCTCTATCTTCATCATCCTTGATGAGTCCTGGCGCAAAACGAGCAAGCCGGTTGAATTGAGTGGTGAAGTCTTGGGTCATCAAATCACCTTGCTTGAAATCGATGAATTCTCTGAGTCTTTGCTGCTTGAGCTTCATGGGGTAAAATCGGTCCTCAACAAGAGACTTGAAACGTTCCCACTCGAAATTGATTTCAAGGATAGCGGTGGGATTGGAAATAGACCACCAGTAGTCTGCCTCCCTTACCAGGAAGAACTGAGCAATCCTTACCTTGTCCTCTTCAAGGACTTGGTAATAGTCGAATTGGTTCTCCATCTCTCGAAACCATTTCGAGAGCTCGGTAGGGTCCGGCTCACCACCATAAGGCGTAATATTGCTCCTAGCAATTTGGCTAGCCACCCAAGCATAGCCTCCTTGGCAATTGTCTTCTCTATGAGGAGGGACTTGGTTGGCACTAACAACGATCTCTTCTACACGAGGTCCAACCATCTTCATAAGAAACAAAACAAATTAAGTTACTCCTAACAATTAGCATAAACAAATAGACTACAACATAAAACCTAATCTACCCATCCTACCATTCTATCTCACAAGTTTATTATTTTATTAAGGTCAAGTTATTTATATTAGGGTACACAAACGTGCGTCGGGAGCAAAAATGCTCTGATACCAACTGTGACACCCTCGAATTTGCGGAAAGATAAACAAGTAATTTATATAAATAAAAGATGAGAATACGTTTTTAATAGGTTCACTTTAGTGAAAATCGGTAAATTTTAAAACCGGAACCTACCATTAAATATATTCATCATAACAAAGGTGTCTTAAAGAAAAAGGTTCATAACAAAAAGGAAATAATATTATACATAAGAAGTATCTAAGACGGGAGACATATCTCCCGTATAAATACGAAAATAAAAGAGTGTATTAAATAATACAATCCTAAGAACCGAATATAGGTCCAAGGTAATACTTCACTCGCTAGCTCGTCAATGTACCCAAGTATGCATCACAAACCTGCCAACCGCATTAAATATAAACACGGAAGCCACAGTCAGTGGGGAGTAACTCCGAGTTCTCCCAGCCACGAAATGTCGAGTTTAATAAAACATGAATAACATAAAAGCAATGTATATGGAAAATACAAAACCTTAACATATACGATATGCTTTTCATGTTATGAAACAAATAACTAACATATAACCTAGCATATGAAGGATAAGCTACTCATGCAAGCTATCATGTGAATCGGTTAACAACCTATACCACGAGGTAGGGAAGCTAGTATTTCAGCTCAGAGGTTACATTTAAAACATGGCCTGGATACAACTCAACCCTAATCATACAAACTATCATGTGAATCAATTAACAACCGGGAATCCAAACTCTATCAACCTTAGCCGGCTTGCATCTCACCTTCTAAGATTCATAGAATCATCAAACATGAAAGACCAATACGTCTAGAAACAGGCATAAGTTCTTAGTACAGTCAATAGTCGACTTCTGTAACTCGAGTCTATACCACGAGGTAGGATATACTTATTATTTTAGCTCAGAGGTTACCTTTAAAACATGGCCAAAATACAAAGCACACATCTTAGCTCAGAGGTTACCTTTAAAACATGGCCAAGATACAAAGCAAATATCTTAGCTCAGAGGTTACCTTTAAAACATGGCCAAGATACAACTCTACCCTAATCCTAGACTGCGCAGACCTAAGAAATGCGGATAAAACCACCGCACCCAAGACTCATGATAAGACCACATGAGTACCCTAAGGAAATCCACCAAAGGGTTGGCTAGTACTTAAGCTGGCTCCATTCCCAAAGTGGAAGCAATTAGGCAGCCATGCCCCAGCTTGGATATAAACCCACCAAGCCGGGAACACAAAAGCTATCAAGCCATGAACATATACTCGTTAAAGATAGTAAGGCCTATCAATGTCATGGTCCAAGGTGCTCATTTAGAATTAGAATGGTCAAGACGCCATATAATCATAATTCTCTATGAGTACTTAGTCAACACAACATACATCATACAATTAAACAGTAACGGGAAAAACTTCCTATCATGTGACTAATTGCATATAAATCACATTCAAATATCATATCGCCTCATATCTACTAAGGCTCATTCATTCATTCATTAAATAAAACCTTACCTGAAGACAAATCCCCGACCCGAGTCCCGCGACGGGTCATCAGTCAAAACGGGGCTGACTAGATCATGGTTTGACCAAACCCGTTTGGTCAAACCGGCTAGAAACAGAGTCTTAGCCATTTAGGCTTGAACATAAGAACATCATATTCATTCCATGCTATTTTATTCTAATTTCTAACATGTGAATTATTAATTCTTACGAAACCCGCTTGACTTAAGGAATATCAAATTAAACTACAATCTCATGCTATAATTTCTAACATGTGAGAAATAATAATATTATGAAAACCGTTTAATTAAATAATTTAATTATTAAAATTTCCCACTTGCTAAATATTACAAAACATGATATAATAATAACAATAAACTCAAAAAACCGTCACAAGCCCAAAGGAGGGCTCCGGCCTGGTTTGGCGGACTTGAATCGGGTCGAACCAGGGACCACGGCTGTTGGGCCTTTGTTTTGGTCAAATTTCTAAAACGTTTTCTTAATATTTCCCGCATGCTTAACATATTTAAAACCCGTCAAAACAACAACAAAACAATCAAGTATCGACACAAGCCCAAAGAGCCAAATAACGGACCAACCATGACCGGGCTGGACCGGCCTGAACCGGCCTGAACCGGGCTGAACCGGGCCTGAACCGGCCACCATACATGGCCACCACCAACAACAATCCCAAATTTATTTCTAACATGTTTTAATTAACATCCATCCATTTTAAAAACCAATTCAACCATCATTCATACAAAAATTATGATTATGAATAAATCATCCAACATGTCAAAAACCATAAATATGTTATAAACTCATAAAACTTAATAATAATAACAACCTAGCATGTTACTACTTAAAACCGTAAATAACAATAACAACACCTAAAGTATGTGACATTAATTCGTCGAGTAACTCGGTAATCGTTACCTTAGCTAGCACAAAACCATGTAGCACCAAAATAAGAACTAAAAACCCGTCTACTAATCTTCTTCTAAAATATACGAGTCACCAAACTCGTCTTCATAATCTGCTCCTATAAGAAATGACAAAAATAACATTATTAGAATTAAAACTTGATTTCAACAATTAAAGTGTTGAAAATGATTTTGTCGGAATTGAAAATAAAACGTACATGGATATGAAGAGCGGAGAGGAGACTTTAGAAATATAATTTAGAATGGATTTGACCAAGTAACGAAGGTTTTGTGACGATTTTGCTCAAGAACGATCAAGAACGATCAAGAACACGAAGAACGATTATGATTATATTAAAGAAGGTATTAATTAGATATTAAGTTGATTTAATGTAAAATAAAAAGATAATAAGTGAGTAAGAGTGGAGGGTTGAGCCGTGTAATATAGGGATTAGTGGGAGTCGGGTTTTGAACTTGTTGTTACGGGATTGACTCGGGTTTTATAAATATATTATGGTAAATATCTAGATATTATTAGATATTATGTTTGTTTAATCAAATATCTAGATATTATTAGATATTATGTTAGTTTAATCAAAAGAAATGAAAATATCTAATCCTAAGGGACAAGAGGAAGAGGCGTGTGGAGGAGGAAGAAATCGGGTCCGGGTTTAAGCGATTTGTTGCTGAATTTAAGTTGACAGATCGATAAAGTTACAAATATCTTAGATATTTGTATTAGTTTAATCAAAGTAATCAAAAGATCTAAAATGAGGGAAAAAGGGTGTTTTGGGCGTGTGGCACTTGTAGGAGTCGGGTTTCGGGTTTGTTTCGGGACTTAAGTTGACTCGGGAATAGTTAAATGAAGTTCGGGTTTAAACCGTATAACCTATTCTTTAATTCCTAATAAATTCAAAATAATTATATTAAATTATCATAAATTCAAATAAATCGTAATAAATTAAAATAAAATAAATTTATTATTTTTCAAATATAATTTCGGTCTTTCAAATTACGGGTTGTTACAGTTTTCTGTTCTTTCTTTACCATTTTGTTGAGTCGTCCCCCATTCCTTTGTTGGTTATGTTGTCCTTCTTTGTGTTTTCTGCGCTTAAACTCGTTTCGCACATTGAGGACAATGTGTTATTCTAGCTTGGGGGAGGGATTTAGTTTGTGTCGTTGTTTATTTAGTCTAGTTGTTTATTGAAATTGAAAAATTTGAAAAATCCAAAAAAATCAAAAAATTTAAAAAAATTTAATAAAAGTTGTGTGTTTTGTCCACCCAATTGTGTTGTGCATAATGTCATTCCTCAATGCATTTCCCTTATTGTAGCTTTTTAGCCAATGTTTCACGCTTTTCACGGGATTTTACATACATGGGGATGTCTTGTACACAGTGGGTGAGGGATTTATTTTAGACTTATTAGGCTTGATCTTGACTTTGGCAAACTACATATACGGTAAGGTAGAGCCTCCAGTGATCGGTACATCTATACCCGATCCCAATTAGGTGTGTGTAGTTTCTCCTTATGATTTGCGTCACATCAAAAACGCACAAGTATGGTTTTCATTCCATTTCTAGTGAGCATTATATTCATGATTTAAAAAGCATTTGAAGCCATTCACTTTGAATCCATTGCCCAAATTTAGCCCCTTTTCACATTGTTTCACATTTCATTAGCTACATGTAAAATATTGCATACCTTGTTAAGTTAGTAGCTATACCGTTTGTGTTTGGGTGCTCATTTGGGATATTGTTCAAGTTATGTCAAAGTGATCTTGATTGGACGGAATTACTGATTGCCGTGCCGAAGAAAAAAAAAATTGAGAGTTCAAAGAAAAAATGAAAAGAAAAAGAAATGAAAAAAAATGATGTTAAATATGAAAGAATGAAAAGAAAGAAAGAAGCATGTATTGAAAAGAAAAAAAAATGGTTTATGAAAAGAAGAAGAATTTGTGAGTGTTATTTCCATGATCCGAAATTAGAAAAATGGGAAAATTCACTCTTATGTTGCCATGAGTATAAGCCAATTTTCTATTTTTGGCTTAGTTTTATTTTCTTGGGAATGGTTCCAAGTTTTGATTGAGCATCCTTGCATAATTGGTATGTTGCTAGCTTGACCTTAGCTCCACATTACCATAATTCATTTGTCCACTTTGTTACCCATCTCCCATAGCCTTCTTCTTGCTTTTGGCTTCTTTCTATGCTTTTCATGATTGTTTTGACTTGTTGTTTTGGAATGTTTACCATATTAGCTCCACATTACCATAATTCATTTGAGACGACTTTCGTCGACGAATAGCAAAACCGTCGCAACTTGTGCATATGAGCTCGGAATGACTTGAAACTTGTTCCCTTTGACTCGGAACCTCTAGATCTTTATAGCATGCCATCTTAACCTCACGTAATCGTCCTTTTTAGCTTCTCCTTTCTCATATTTCCTTCAAATGACGGGATTTGAAGTAGAAACGACTCAATTCCTACAAATGACATTAAAGCACGAGAAATACTGCAAAGGAGAGATTAGCTCATAAAATCACTTCTTAAAGTGAATAAACCATATCAAATCGAGCTAAAATGAGGGGATAAAATCATACAAATTAACACTTATCAAATTACCCCAAGCTTAACCCTTGCTTGTCCTCAAGCAAGCATACAATAACAAACATGACAAGGACAAGGGCGGCGAGCAACAATCAATCCAACCAAATGCAAATCCCATCAAGTAGCTTATAGAGCACAATGAAACATATCCCGAAACAACGTGGGCATAGGGAAAATGAAAAACATGGTTGAGATTTACATAACGGCGCAGCATAAGGAACATCAAATAGACTTTTCGGCTCTTGCATGATCTTTGGACAATGGACTCTCACGGTGCACTCAACACTCAAATTTTTATATAAATCAAGGAAATATTATTTTATATTTGAATGGAACTCTCCAATTATGAAAACATTCCAAAACCGTTGCGACGAGCTCATATGCACAAGTTGCGACGGTTTTGCTATTCGTCGACGAAAGTCGTCTCAAACCTCATGCTCCGACCCTAAACCCTTGGGGACATGATCAAGCTCAAATAGGGGAGGAAATGAGGCCCAAGAGGTGTTAGATACGTCCTCATTGGAATCTAAAGTCAATGGAGTCAAGGTAGATAAAGTCACGTACCAAAAGAAGATCAAACGAAAGTCAATTGACCAAGAGTGCAACATCCCCGATCGGGTATGTTTGCTGTTGAGCGCTTCTTGGCTCTTCTTCTACCCAGCCTTAATGGAATGCTTTATTAGGTTGTCTAGGGTATGAATTTGGACGAAACACAACAGCCTCTCAACCCTATAAATAGCCTATGCATCATACACAATTTGAACAACAACTACATGTACAAAAACCCTAGCCTCCACACAACATTAGATTAGATTAGTTTTTCTACTTTCTCTCATCTTTCTTAGTTTAGTTTAGTTTTAGTTTTCTCTAGTTTAGTTTAGTTCTAAGTTTTCTTCAATTGTATGGTTCTATTTGTAATTGGAACTCAAGTTTCCGGGTTTGCATTTCCTATTCAAGTTCTTATTACATTTCGATATTTGCTCATCCTTTCCGATAATGTTTATTCTCGTGTTTACATTATAGTTTCATTTTATTTTAGTATTTCCTTTATCATGTTTACCATTCTTAGTTTTTTAATCTTAGTTGCCCTTTCATTGTTAATCATGCATAAGTAGTCTTCTTTTCTAGGGTGTAGGGTAGCCATGTTAGGTTAATTAAAAGATGAAAATTGGATAAAGAAATTGTGCCTTTAAAACGTTGTGTCTATGCATGTTTGGATTGTAACGATGGTTAAAGATTTCTGGCCAAAATCATTCACTAAAATGGAATTCTTTTCCTAGGTAGAAATACGTGAATTGAATAGACAAAGCATGACATGGTAGATTAAGACCTAGTAAATTGCCTAAAAGCCTGCTAGACCATCTGGTCTAAGATTGTAATGAACACATCATTCTTACGAACTCACAATGAATTATTTGCATGTTCTAAATCCAATTTCATCAATATGTTATTCTACATGTGTGAACCTACTTCCCTAGATCCTTTTCTTTATTGTATTGTTATCATTTTTATTATAGCATTTAGTAATTAGTGATAAACATTTGCCAATCATACAAGATAGAACTCTAACCATAATTATTCTCAAGTATCTCCCGTCTCCCCGAGATCGACCCCTTACTTCCCTAATTACATTAATTTGTTGTTAGCCTAGTCTGGGTTATTTATCTTTGATTAGGGTACGCGACAGGCCCGATCACTCAAGAACACTAAGAAGGAGTTCTTATTGTGCCCATTTTATTTACATCTCAATGTGAAGAAATTTATTCTTTTACATAATGCCTTTATATTTGCATGCATATTACATAGATCATTAAACACTAAATTAACTTGTAATTTGGTCACTAATTAGAAGAGTCTAATTAGGGTCTATGGACTTTTAAACTCTCCCATGACTCCATCACTCACCAGTATAGGGTGAAGCTCAAATCTACACATCATTTCTCAAAGGCTCCAAATTCAATCACCCAAAGCTACTACAACACCAATAAAGAGGAAGGTATCCACAAAAGGTCACTAGGGCAAGTTAAGGATACAAAAGGTAAGATTGAGGAAAGTAACAAGAGAAATTATCAAGGAGATAAGTAATTGGAAGAGTTGAAGAAGCATCTAGATAATGGGAAGAGAGCATGTTACACCATAGACAAGAAAATTATCGATGAGGTTGAAACACACTTCAATTAGGCTAGTCAACCTTCAATCTTCGGCAAAGATTACTTCTTCTAGCTAACACATGGTCCACTTCAAGACATTAGATAGAAACAAGGATAAAATCACTCAACACGATCAGCAAACAAGTTAGAACCTAGAAAAATCAAGTACACTAAAGACTACCACCTTAGGTCCTTAAGTCTACCCATCTCTCGTTCATTATTCGTTGGGGTGCACAATGTGCGTCGAGAGCGTTATAGCTCTGATACCAACTGTGACACCCCGCGATTTAGCAATAGCACATAGATTTGCAGCGTAAAATACAAAATTTTAAACTTTAAAGACAAAACCGCGAATGTCACTATAATTATAATAACCAAAGCTTACTTTAATAAATCGTTTATACAAATGGTACTTAAATAAATGTAAGGGATCCCGATCCCTTAATAAAAACACAAATAAGATAGCAACTAATGTAAACTACAACGCTAAGGGTAAATCATTATAAGTACAACGCTCGCTATCTCACTCGTCATACCCCATGCAACACCAACCTGCAACTTGTTCATTCATGAAACATGAATTGCACAGTTAGTGGGGAGTACTCGGGGTTCTCCCAGCCATATCACATAAAAACGCACATAAGCAAGCATAAAATCATATTTCATTATGCATACATACATACCATGACGGATATATGGATAGCATTACATAATAACAATATATGAGCATATGAATCATCAATCGTATCAGCAGCATGTAACAATGACTCGGGGAAGACTCCCCTTGGAGACCATATAGATCACTAAGCGCTTTCATCTCACCATTATTGACCATATGATTGAGACGGTTAGAGACTCAACAAGAAAACCAATCATTTGCATACAATATTCAAGTATACCATCCAACATATGATCAAACACACTCTCACGGTAAATGACACGCACTAGCATCTGTACTTTGCAAGACAAGACAAACTATTCCACAGGATCAACGTTTCCCTAAACCGTTTACGATAAATGTGTGCTATACTCAAGACTCTAATCCTCCCGGTAGGACGACAATAATACGGAAGTCCTAGTCTAAACCTTGCCAGACTCTCGATGTAAACCCTCCCGATTCGAGAAGCGATAAACCCTTGCATCCAAGATTTGATTCTTCCGGCTAAACCCACACGGAAGCGAGTACTCCATATTCGGCTAAACTCGCTCGAAAGAGGCGGGAGGAGTAAAAGAATCATCCTACGGCTAAAACCGCTCGAAGATGAGGTCAAGAATAAACAAGCAAGTACGCTACATACAATGACACCACCTTGCAAGGATACAACATTTGACAGTCGGGTCGATCAACGCATTGCGTTCGCCTCCCAACAACGTCGGCATATCCTCATTAAAAAATGCACAAAAGCATCAAGGTTACACCTCCATCGCTCCGACATTCAATCTAACGAGTATAAGGGTGCAACCGGGAAATGAGGTTCAAAACATCCAATAAGCAAGACTCGATTCATTATTCAACTCATAAACGACGCAAAAGGGGAAACATGCTAAAACTGTCACTAAACATGTAAGAAAAGCATAATATAAATGTAACAATGATAAAAATGAGTCTATACATGATACATAAGCATTAGACCAAGTTTACAAAGTGTAATGGATAAGAAACATGATCTCATCTCAAAACAACAAGTTTGGAAACCAACTAAAACAAAGGTCAACTTTAAACGATCGTACTTGTACGTAGTTATAGACATTCAAATGAATAAATTCCAAGTGGGTGATAGCGTATCCTCTTACGATTCCAACGGTAGGTCACACACCCAAATCAAACAAGTAACAAAGGAGATATGACCATTTTATGAAAATGGGTAAGTGTAGGAAAACTGCAGTCCTCACCCCCGTGACATGTATTTCACGCCCGTGACAAGGGTGGCCGCTGGTTCTGCCTCATATGTGACGCACATGACATAGCCGTGACATCTCTTCTTTGCACGAGACTTAACCATGGCTTTCCCAAATTCAATTCTCACATAAGTTATGCCATATTCACATCCGAAACCCACATGTACACCATCACATTCATAAGATTCACATTAAGTGCGATAATAACTCAAACCCATTTTCAATATCGACTCAAATCCGTCAATAAACATCTTGCACACCACATATGGATATCATACCACTCAATTAAACCACAATAGCACAATTATTTCATCATTAATGACTTAAATACATGTTTAAGCAACAAGAAGGTAATTTATCATCAACACTACCAATTTCATCAATTAGAGACTTATAAGATTAAATTCAACACTTAAACATATTGTAGTCATAGATCTATACTAACATTTACACAAGAACTCATTTTTAACATAAAAACTAACCTAAAACACATAAAAAAGCACATAAAATTTGATATCGAGTAACCCGTCAACATTACCTTATTTAGCGTCTTCTAAGCTTTCTGTAAATCAAGAAATAGTCTTCAACCGGATCTTCTAAGTCTTTACCTAACATTAGAATATAAAAAGATAAAGATTTCTCATACTAGAGAAAGACGGAGACTTTGATACCTTGAAAGATAGAGAAAGGTGAGAGGATTCTGAAACATTAAACGAATCTAGATTTGGTTAAGAGATAAAGGTTTTATGAGAGTTTTAATGGAGGAGTTTAAGTAAGTTTTAATGGCGGAAATTTCAGATTTTTAGAGAGAGAAAGAGGAGATGAAATCTGAAAAATTAGATGGAAAGGAAGAAGTGGGGTAGGTTTTGGAGGTGGAATAAAACCTAATAGAGGTCCAATTAGACCCGATTGGCCCAATAACGAAAATGAGTCGATCCTTACTAAACGTTCGTGTAGAATTCAAATATGAACTCAAAGCGGGGCAAAAAGACCCAACTTTTACCCAACTAGCTAATTGACTAATTAAATCTAATATCAAGGCTAATTAATAAAAATAATGATAATAATAAAATATTATTACAAGCTAAACGCTAAATTTGCGGGTGTTACAAAAACAAAAGCCTAACTTGATTAATTTTTCGAGCCCGTTGAAATGGTGATATTTTTGTATACCATTGAATTTTCTAATTATTTATTACTACTTAGTTATGCTTGAAAACGCAATTGAGTTTTGTTTATATTACTTGCTTAATATTTTTAATCATATCTACATTTTTTTTATTATAAATCCCAGTTTTTTTTATGAAGATGAAGATGATTAAACAAGTCAATTAAACAAAACTCAACCGAATTTTTGAGCACAGCTTAGTAGTACTGAAAATTTAGAAATTTCAATGGTATACGTAAATAGCACCAATGCGACGGGCTCAAAAAAATAATAATATTAGGCTTTTGTTTTGCCTTAATCGGAGTACCTATGAGAATTACAGAGCCTTTCATGTATGCACTTGTAGTTTACGCGCGTTAATTGTATCTATTATCAAGTAAGATGTCGGTGTACTTCTTGTTGGGATTACTAAGGCCTTATTCTTTTGGATTTTAACTCACCCCATTTAAGTTTAGTTCAGCTCCTATAAGTGCAGTGCAGTTCATCTCATATAAGCTCAATCTAGTTCAGCTCCTATAAGTTCAGCAAAATTAAGTTCAGCTCAGAAACTTTAACTAAAATTGAATTAAATTATTAATGTTAGACTTGTTAACAACATATTAAATAAAATTAACATGTTTTATAAAATAAGACGGTTTACTTTTATATATGAAATAACTTATTCATTTAATGTTATTATATGAGTTGTCTTTTCATATATTAGATTATTTCACGTTTTTTATTGTTAAATTAATTAGTTATATACAATTTATTAATTTTTACATTCAATTTAAATTGATGATCATTTCATAGTTATGAAAATGAAGACTCATATTAATCATCATAAAATTTTGTAAATAACACTAATCTTTGGATATTTATTAGGACAAATATTTGGCAATTGACCGTAAAAGTCAAACGAGGGATAAATATGAGATGGAGAGAGTATTTATTATTATTATTATTATTATTATTATTATTATTAATATTAATATTATTATTATTATGGAGAGAGTATAAATATGAGATTGTCTCTCGGCTCCCCACCAACTTCATGTAAACTTTTCATTCTTTTTTTTTTTTAATGAAAGCTGCGCATAACAATAATAATAATAATAATAATAATAATAATAATAATAATAATAATAATAATAATAATAATAATAATAATAATAATAATAATAATAATAATAATAATAATTTGAATAATAATAATAATAATTTGAATTTTGAGAAGAGCGTTAGGCGATTAGGAGCGTTAGGCGATTAGGGCTCTTGACTGCCTGCCTTGCTGCGGCGTCGTGGTTGTCTCACCACACAATATTCCGGCCAGGCCAATCCTGTCGTCGGCGTTGGTGGTGGTTGCCGTTTTGAGAGGGCGGGAGAGATGGGTGGGTTTTGCCCGTAACAAAAATAATACTTCGAACACTGCTGCCAAAGGTGGCCACCTCGCGGACCACCCTATCCATCCCTGCCACCCAGACCTCACGTTGCCGGCCAGGGTGGGTTTTGTTCGTGGCTATTTTGCGTTGGTGGTTTCTTGTCCTTGGCATTGCGGGTGTTCCTGTTTTGCGAGGGTCGGCGGCGGTGTCTATGTCTTCCTCCATTCTTGGCCTGCGTGTGGGACCTTTGTGTGGGGTTGCTGTCGAAGATTCGCCGTCGGTGGTTGGTTAGTTCTGTGCCGTCACAATTAGGGTTTATTTTTGTTACTTATTTTTGGTTTTGTGCGTTTTTTTTCTCTTTTTGGTGGTTGGTGGGGCTGCTGCTTCACGCCGGTGGGGCTGCCTCTCCGGTGGTGTTGATCCGGTGGAGCCTTTGGTGGTGTGGGTCAGGTGGTAGCGCGGTGTATGTGCCTTCGGTGGGTATGTGCAGCCGGATGAATACATGCACGTGAGTTTTGTTATTTATTTTTGTTTTAGTGTGTGGCTTGTGCCTTGTCGATTTCCTCTTCATGCCTGTTTTGGTTTGTTTTGTGTGGAGGAGGATCTGGATTTGAGTGAGCTAAACCTCCGCCAGTGTCGGCGGAAAATTTGTGATGGTCATTTTACTGCTGCTGTTAGGGTGCTTTCTTCCTCTGGCGTCGCCCCATACACCGATGCCACTCTTGGTGCTTTGCGAGAGAAGCATCCTGTCGCCCCATCTCCTTTATTGCCTCCTTTGCCTGTGGATCATCATTCTCTTGTTGCCTCTTCGGCAGTGGTTTTAGATATGATTCGTGGTTTCCCGCGTGGCACTTCTTGTGGGAGGGATGGGCTTCGTGCCCAACACCTTATGGACTGTTTGAGTGGTGCTGCTGTGGCTGTCTCTGATGATTTGACCGTTTCTATTACTAGGGTGGTTAATCTTTTTTTGGAGGGTCGGTGCCCTGTAGCCCTTGGTGAGTACATTGCCAGCGCTCCGCTCACGCCGCTTGTTAAACCTGGTGGGGGTGTTCGCCCTATCACTGTTGGCACTGTCTGGAGACGTCTTGTCTCTAAGGTTGGTGCTTGTCTGGTTGGTCCTTCTTTGTCTGCTTATTTTGGTGGCCTTCAGTTTGGGGTGGGGGTATCTGGTGGAGGAGAGGCTATTTTGCATGCCTTGAATCGGCTCATTGAGGCCCGTGGTGGTGATGTGGGACTGTCTGTGTTGCTAGTTGATTTCCAGAATGCTTTCAACCTTGTTGATCGTGTGACTATGCTACAGGAAGTCTGCCGTCGTTGCCCGGTTCTTTCCCGTTGGGTGGAGTTTTGTTACTCTAGCCTTACCCGTCTTTATTATGGGGAGCATTGTTTGTGGTCTTGTAAGGGTGTCCAGCAGGGTGATCCTTTAGGCCCTTTGCTGTTCGCTTTGGTTTTGCATCCTCTAGTGTGCAACATCCGGGATTCCTTTAATCTTAATTTGCAGGCATGGTATTTGAATGATGGCACCATTGTTGGGGACACTTTAGTGGTGGGGCGAGTTTTGGATTTTATTTTGGCAGATGGGCCTCGTTTCGGCCTCCATCTTAATGTGGCTAAGACTGAGGTCTTTTGACCTATTGAGGATCCTCGGAGTCGTTTATCCGGTGTTTTCCCCCCTACTATTGCTCGGCCCTTGCGTGGTGTCTCTGTTTTGGGTGGACCTGTCAGTACTTGTCCTATTTTTGGCAGTGAGCTTATGGCGAGGACAGTGACTAAGACCATTGAGCTTATGGACTTAGACGCAAGGATTGAGGACCCGCAAGGATTGTGGCGATGCCTTGCGGGTGTTCATTGAAACTACAGGTTCTGATTTTTTACGTGATCCTAGAGAAATCGTTGCCCCTAAACTTATGAAGAAATTGGCAGATATATATTTCGCGACAGTTGATGCTTCTTCAGAATCTCTTTTCTCTTTAACATCGCGTCAGCTTGCGTTGTGGAAGTCTCAGCAAGGTGCCCACGCCTCTGATTGGTTGCGTGCGGTTCCTATCTCTGGGTTGGGTCAGACGATGAACAGGAGGACTTACCGTAGTGTGCTGGGGTATCAACTGGGTGTTCCGTTATTCACGGTACGTAGGCCTTGTCCGGCTTGCTCTCGGGTCTTTGCTAATGATGTGTATGGGGACCACGTTGTTTCTTGTACTGGTACTGTGGGGGTTAAGCATCGACATAACCTCGTTCGTGACACCTTATTCGACATATGATATAGGTCTGGTATTTCTACGGACAAGGAGGTTGATATCGGTTTAGTTGACGGACACGGCGGATCTCTTCGTCCTGGGGATTTGCTGCTTTATTCCTGGGACAGAGGGCGTGATGTGTGTGTTGATTTGAAAGGGTCTTCCCCCTTGACTCAGACTGGGATGTCCGATTTTGTGCCGGGACGGGTTGTCACTGATGCTGCTCAGCGCAAATGTGCTAAAAATGGAGATTTATGCGCGGCTGCTGGCTATGGTTTCCTACCCATCTCTTTCTCTTCGCTTGGGGAGCTGGGCTCGGACGCTATTGACTTGCTTAAGCGGATCTAGAAATTCTCAGTATCTCAGGATGCAGGGGCTCGGGTGGCCGCTTATATCTTCACTAGACTTAGTTTTTCTATAGCTAAGGGGTTGGGGGCCCAGATTGTCTCTCGGCTCCCCACCAACTTCTTGTAAACTTTACATTTTATTTTAATGAAAGCTCCGCGCATCTTATAATAAAAAAAAAAAAAATAAAAATAAAAAAAATAAAAAAAAAAAAAAAAAATAATAATAATAATAATAATAATAATAATAATAATAATAATAATAATAATAATAATAATAATTCAATGTTCGTGGTTACCACCAGTGTTCAGTGTTCGTGGTTCGATCTTCCGTGCGTGTTTGTGGTGTACTTTGGCTGTAGGGTTTTACGTTTTTCCTTGGTTTGACTTTTGGCTGTTTTCTTTCTTTTTTTAAATTATTTGGTTGACTTTGGGTTGGCTTTTGGGTTTGTTATCGTTTAGGCTTCGTTTCTTTCTTCCTCTTTATGCCTGTTTTGGTTCGTTTTCATTGTCCTTTTGTTGGAGTAGGTGTCCTCCACAATAGTGTGCCACATAATAAATCTTATTATGGAATATAATTGGGATAGTTATTGACAATATATATGATTAGTCAGTTGATTAACGTAAATCAATAACGGTTGGCTGACTAGAGTTTGACGTTATTGTCGTATGACGGCGGTGATCAACTGATCCCTTTCGGTCACACCTAAAGGATGAAATCCAAATAGTAACTAATTATTTGTATACGATACAGTTAATTAGTACATTACATATATTCGATATATACGAGAGTTAATTGTTAGAAATTGAGTTAAGAACTCAAATTCAATTAAGCTTATTTTTCAATTATGCGATAATTGACTAATAAATTTATATCTTATTTTTAAATAAGATTTAACTTAGTAATTATTCGTTAAATTACTAAATTAGTTGAGGTTTTGAGATAGAGGTAATTAGTTAATTATATTTACAAGGAGTTGTAAAATAAATTAACTAAGCATTGTGGGACCCATTATATATTGATATAATGGTAAAATCTTACTTAAAATGTTAAGTACATATTATTTATTTAATTGAGTCATATAATTGTTATATGATCAAATTAACACTTAATTATACAAGATAATTAACCATATGATCAATAAGTATTTGTGAGGCAAATATCAAAAATCAAAATGGATCCAACTAGGCCAAAATGGGCCGGTTATGTTGTAGTTCAAAGGTGATGATTTTAGTTCTTGTTTTTACTATTTAGTTACTTATGAAAGTGACATTACAAGTAAGAACAATCATCATATTTTCTACAACACTACACTCAAAAGGCATGTGATAAAATTGAACAAATCATAGTCCAATTGTGGACAAGAGGATCCGGCCTAATGGCCTTAAGTATGAACAAAAGTTGTTCATTTCACCACTTACTTGATTTTTGTTCAATTGTCATACTTCTTTCTAAAATCCTTCTTCTCACTAAAACTCTCATATACTAATATTTACTAAGTATTACTAGTGTAGTAATATAGTCATAATATTAGTAGTATAATATCTATCTTATTATCTAGTTAATAATAAGGGTAGATTATTTGGTGTCATCTTGGTGCAACTGAAGGAGGTCTTCTAGTTTGGAGATTTCTTGTGTTCATCCATATTTATAGCTCAAGAACAACAAGAAGGGGTTCTTGTTGTGCCCATATAATTTCCATATCAATGTGAGGAAATTTCTTCTTTTATGTAAATGTCTTTATATTTGCATGCATGTTACATAGATCATTATAAACTAAATTAATAAGTAATTTAGTAATTAATTAGAGGAGTCTAGTTAAGGTCTATGGACTATCAATTGGTATCAGAGCTAGCTTGTAGCATGCATGTTCATTTTGGACATTTTTATTAAAGTTATAAGATAACTAATAAATCAAAGATTTTGAGTTAAAATACGATTCTGACAAAAAATTTTGGTGCATGTATACCTACTGACCTCAAAACTTTTGTGGTTAAATTTCGTGACTTTAGGGATTAATTTGCTATTTATTTTGATTTTTGGCGTTTTAACCGAGTTAACATGCATTTTATGAGTTAAAAGTTAACTAAAAATAGTTGCATGTTGATTCTGGCCATGAAATTTTAATATGATCTCACATGCATTTCTTACATATTGTATGTAAAATTTCGTGATTTTTACTTATGTATTGCATGTTTATTGATTTTTATACCATAAAAGTCGATAATGTGAGATTATAATGTTCATAAAATTGAAACGTCCATTTCTGGTCTTGAAAATTTTTTGTACATTTTACATTCTGATGTTGATACTCTAGGTGAAATTTCATAATTTGTTTCACTGTTTTACTATATCTAATGTTTTTATTTGATAAAACCATTAAATACAAAGCTATTTGTTCATAAAATTAATTTAAATTTTTTGAGCAAATGTTTTTATTTTTATAGTTCCTGGAATTGTTCCAGTATGTACAAAATTTTTGGTTTCAAATTTTATGATGTTTATATTTTATTTTGGTTTTATTTCATAATTGTTATGATTAAACCGTAATATTTAGCAAATGAAATCAAATCGATCTAATTAATGACCAACAAAATTAGTATTGAGTAATTTTGAGTTCTAAATCAGTTTAGTTAATTAGTTTGAATTTAAATGCGATTAAATGTTGATATTGATTTTAGGTTTAAAAATCAATGAATCCCATGAAGAAAGATAATCGAGCTACAATGAGCATGAATTGAATCTAGGACGATTTTGGAATGAATTTTTGCAGCAATTTATTTAATTTATGGTTGAATGAATGAATGTCATTTATTTAATAATTTATGCAAATTTTGTACCTAGTATGGCCTAGTTAATTTTTATCGTTATTACCCGTAATGTAAGGGAATAACGTTTTTGTTGTAATTTTATTGCGATCTCGTATCGCCGGTTTGTATAATTTAATAATTTTATTTTATAGTATAAATGTATAATAGGAATTTGTATATTTGTACATTTGTAATTATTTTTATGAAGATCGGTGACTCCTTCAAGACGGTGCCATTTTGGAAGGTGTTCCAAGTGAAGAGGCAAGGGACCAAGGAGTTGGTTTCCGAATTTGTAACTATCTAGTTAATTTTGATTAGCTAGGTGGCCATAATAGGATTTTATTGTTGCTTGATTGCTTGCTTTGTTTTTCCGCTCATGCCAAAATCGTCACACATGCAATTTTATTTCTCGATTGTCAATTCAACGTTATTCACAATTCACCGACTTAGTTCGCTTATAGGGAATTAATAACAAAATTGACAAGACCTCTCACATAACTTAAAAAATTGAGATTTAGCCTTACCAATTAGTAACACCTATGAAACCCGTGTTCATTAGGGCTACCACGCTCGTGGGTCCCTTTTTACCTGGGTAAGTAGGGTGATGCGGATAACAAGCCCAAAAAATGGATTGGGACTCAACGAGATAAGGCGTTATCTGGTACTAGGGAGAAGGATTGAGTTGAGATCCGGTCAACCAGAGTTCTAAGTGTAGAATTAGTCAAGTATTGACTTACCATTTTTTGGATAAAGGTAGCATGCGATGACTATTTTGTCTAAAGATGGGTCTTGGAATCACTTATATAATTTCGTGAGGGGTCATTATATGAGTGACTTGTTTAAAATTGTTTTTACAAGTAAATTATATATAAGCAATGAATGTTTATTTTCCGTTGAGATTTGTTTTATACGCGCCAATGACATATATTTTATCCTTCTATGAACTTGTAAATCCGTTCAAATCGTGGAAAGGGTTTCCATTATTTTATACGGTAGCATTTTGATTGCAATCTCCGTTTATACCACCGTAGCTAAAGACAAAATGAATTTTATCTTTTGATCCTCATATTAACCATTGCAAATGTCTCTTATGAAGAGTAAATGAATAAGTCACACTTAGTCAAAAGCGTTTTTGAATATTTTGTGACGCCTTCTTATAACAATGGTACATCAAATTTTTGCTCCAAAGAAAATGTTTGTATTTTGGTATGTCGTCATAATGCTCCTTATCGAGGCTTACCTCAAAAGAGGCCAAAACAGTTGGGATGACTAGGTTAATCGATTTATTTGAAATCGTGAACAAACCAAATACCGTAATCACTTCATGAAAAGTTTATCCTTTTGAAGATAAAACCATGAATGAAATGAAGAATAGTCTTCACAATAATTCCAATATACTTGTCTAAGTAGAGTTTCATGAAAGTGAGTGGGAGCACTAAGAATGATGTTTATATTCTTAATTGTTAAGACGAGGTTCAAGAGTAGGTTGGCTCGACTTTGACACAAGGCAAGGGATAAAGGCAAGACTATTTTGAATAGTAAAGTCAAAACCCAAGCAAGGTGTCGAACCCAACTTTTGACGATTCTATTTTACAGTGTAGGACACAAGATAAGAATCTTCCCAAAGTTTTCTAAAGAGTTAGAAATAGGGTGTAATTTTTCACCCATAATATCTATATGATCGACATTTATTTTGCTAAATGCAAATATTTTTGGGTATTAGATATCCATTATGGTTTTCATCAATGTATTCAATGCATATAATAATGATTCGTGTGACGACTAACCATAATTAAATGTCGACCTACAAGGGAAATATAACTATTGTAGTTTTATTTCTATAGAGACATATAAAAGTTATAATGTGATCAATCTAGTTTTGGATTTAGTGGTATACTTTAATAAACATTATTATGTACATAACCTCTAAATAAAGAATATAGTATCCACTTAAGTGTACGACACAAGTGTTTCACTTTTGTGAATAGAACAACCGTTGTATCTTTTTATGCCTAAACTTGGTCAATGGTTATCCCATACCAATCAAAGGTAAATAAATTCTTGACCTAAACTAGTAATTACTTGTCATATAGATTGTAAAGGCTCAAAATTGGTGACCCTTATCTAATCCTAATTCTGGATTGTGTAGCACATTAAGAGGCTAGTATTGACAACTATCCCTAAACCATCTGATTTTTGAATCTTATGGTGCGTGCGAATCTTGTATTCAAGACAAGATAATTCGTGCCCTTTTTATTTAAAAGGAAATCGAACTAGTGAGTTATTGGCCCCATTACACAAGAATACGTGTGGTCCAATAACAAACACAACCAGAGATGGTAATGATTACTTCACTTGATTTACCGACGATTTAAGTAGATATTATGTTTGATTCTACTTAATGAGGTGCTAAGAGAAATCTTTGAAAAGTTCAAAGAGCTTCAATGAGAAGTAGTTAACCACTAGAGCATTAGATCAACGACTTACGACTAAATCGTAACTATTAATATCTAAGTATTGACTTTTATTTTCACCAAAAGTATTGTGAAATGGTTTCACAAGTTAACTTCTCTAACACACATTATTAGATAAGGTGTTGTTGAATAGAGAAACAGAACCTTATACGATATGGTTTTGTCTTTATCAAGTCAAAATGAGCCATTTGACTAACCTTGGGATCTTAATATTTTTGTCTGCTATTTCTTTTCCCACCATATTAAAACACATTTAAAACAGTCTGATTTCATTCCATATACGATATGGGTAGGTAGCGTACCTAATTTATAAGTTATTTGAATGAAACAAGTGCTCAATAATCCCACATTGACCACGAGAACAAAGCGTTTGTGACTCGTGATGCTGTCTTTCAATAAAAATACGATTATTTCTTGATAAGACAGAGTGGGAGAAAATGTTTCAAGAGCCACAAACTGAGCATATGGTCCAGAAAAAGTTTTCCTCATTGCTTGTTCAGTAGTTGTTTCTTCGGAACCTAGGAGGTTAGGTGGAATTTTATCGCTCCTTTATAGTGATGAATTCTAATATGCGACTTATAAAAGACTGTTTTTAGTCCCAACTTCTTGATATGGCTTAGAGTCATACGATTCGTAATGGGCTCCATGCATGATGGTCAGGTATGTGACCTGGTAAATTTTACTTGAAGAAGTACGACCTCTTCAATGTAAATTGATTTTTAAGATCGAAATTTGCATGGATGAACATTAAAATGTTTTCAAAGATAACTTGGTAGGCAAAGAGTTTTGCACCAACCTTAATTCTTTGATCCATTCGAAAATACTTAGCGATTACAGCATATCATAATAGTATGATGCCAACTGGATCTCAAGAACCACCTTCTTGAATACGATTCTAGAAGAGGTAGTATATTTTATATTCACCTGTGGGTTCGTAGATCCTAACTATCCTAAGTTAATTTGCAAGCTTAAGAGGATGTCTTAAGTAAGCACTAAAGAGTTGGAATTAGTGTGTCAATCATGTCATAAAATATTTCTCGATATCTCGAGGAATTATGTTTATACATGAAGTTTAGTGGGAGTAATATGGTTTTCATCAGTCTTATATGTGGAGACATATTGATCATTTTAGATGATGGAAGATTTTGGAGAAGTAGAATACATCTTTTAGATATCTGGATTTATGGAGATAAATCTAAAAGGATATTAGCATTGAGTCAAAATTCTTATATTGATAAGATCTTTGACTAGTTCAAGGAAGTTGAACACATCATAATTGATTCCTTTTGCTTCCGCTGCGGGATCAATTATATACGTTGTGATGTATACTCAATCCGACATTTCGCATGCTTTGAGTATGACGAATCATTTGCAATCAAATCCA
This sequence comes from Heliosperma pusillum, assembly GCA_022085475.1. Classification (NCBI taxonomy): domain Eukaryota; kingdom Viridiplantae; phylum Streptophyta; class Magnoliopsida; order Caryophyllales; family Caryophyllaceae; genus Heliosperma; species Heliosperma pusillum. Next base: position 54,656 of record JAIUZE010046807.1, read on the forward strand.
AGTGAGAGTCACTTGATAGCCATAAAGAACATCCTTAGTACTTGCGAAGGACTAAAAGATATGTTCCATGTGTTTGGAGTTTAAAATGAGTTGCGTGTAAGGGTTACACAGACTTCAGTTTCCAAACTGATCAAAGTGATTTGAAATCACGAGTTGGCTGTGTTTTATAGAAGATTTATCTGTTGGAAGAGTTCCAAACAGAAAATACTATTGGAAAGGTTCCAAGTAGGAGTGACATTTTCAAATAGAAATGTCATGTATCCGCTGGAAGTGTTCCAGGCAGTTTATCATTGCGGATTTAACAACGGAAATGGAGTACATTGCGTCATGTGATGATGCATATGAAAGTAGCTTGGATTCGACAATATTGGAGGGACTAGAAATAGTTCATATAGCTGTATATCCTATCCCATTATACTGGTAAAACAGTGGGAGCTACCTTTAGGCCAAGAGTCCTAAGTCTAGATTCAAACCTAGACACGTACTCAAAAAGTTTTATGTAATATGAGATTACGTAGACAAAGAGAAATAGCAATCAGAACGATGGGAAAGATGCAAGTATTGCTAATCCATTAGCCATGCTTTTTGCAGGCTGAACATGATAGTCATGTCATTTCAATGGGGATTGAAATATGTACCTGAATTGCTAAAGATTATAAGATATGAAATTATTGATAGCGTATCAATTTTTCCAAATATTTGATAATCGCATTCATTGTTAGAGTTTCATTAAAAACTCCATTATTTAGTTTGACTAAATTTTAATACTTTGTTTATCCGAATTGGTTGAAAGAAAGGTTGAACCCAATTCAAGTGAACAGGACGAACTTAGTATTTTGTCCCTAGTCACTCAATGAGGTGACGTCTCGAAATGACTAGATTGTAAGTCGATCGATGGTTGGTTCAGCACCATGGGGTCATGGAGATGACTGGTCGTTTACATAGACAGACTGTATGACACTCTGTCGGACAGTGACATTGTAGAGACCCTTAAATCAATTATTTGATGCCTGGTCGTGGCAGGGTCTTCTATCTTATTCCTATAAGTCGATTCTTTTGACTGGCGACCGTCTATCTGAGTCGGTGCAGTTTCCGATTGGTTTTGGTTGATGTTCTAGGTCGTGCCGTAAAAGGAGGCCGATGGACTTCTTCTGGATCATGGTGATCTGCATCATACAGAGTAGATGGATCAACAGGAATTGTCCACCCACGTTGGGTAAAAACATCTTTAGGCCACTCGAGGAGTAGTTACTGTAAATGCGTGGCCACGCTCGGAAAGAGATCTATGGTAGATTTTCCGGTCAGACAGTTACTCTCCCTATCGAGAAAACCACTCTAGATATTGTCAATCGCAAGTGCGACCTGAAAGACACCTTGCGTTGAGTGGGAGATGTGATAAAGAGACAAGAGAATCGGTGACGCACACTTTGGGAATAAGTGTGGCAAAAGTATGGTTGACTTGCTTGAGCATTTTACGACTTCTGAAAAAGTCCTGAACAGCATCACACACATCCTCTCCTACTATACTCCAAGCATCCTGAAAGAAAGCACTTGACTACCCATCAGGTCCAGGTGCTTTATGTCTTGGAATAAGAAAGATTGCTACCTTAATTTTCTGCCTAGAAACAGGCTGAAGTAAAAGTTGTAGATTATAATTTATTGTTTATTAGTATGAGATTTGAGATTTGAGATAATGAGATCTATATTATGTTTTTTTTACCTTGACAATGCTAGAATTGTGGGAAATATTTGTAGTTAGTAGTAAATAGTCTTATGTAGTAGGACTTGGTGGTAATTAATAGTCGTTGTTATTATTATGATATTGTAGGTGGCGAATTTGTACAGGAGGACTTCTAGCTTGATTTGCTTGTGATTTGCTTGTGAGATTGATTTGCTAGAAGGTAGGTTAATCCTAAACAGTTTATGTGTAAGCGATTGATTGATGTTGATTATGATATAATTGTGACATGTTGAATAGATTTTGGGTAATTGATTATGTTTGTGGTATATATGGTGGATGGGAGGTGATATTTATATGGAGCGGTTGTGAGAAACTGGCTTCATAGACTTTGTGGGTTGCTCGTCATAGTTCCCACCATGGAGGACACAGTGCAAGTGGTTATGACCAAGGTCTGGGGGTGACTGTTGGAGTAGGTGTCCTCCACAAAAGTGCGCCACATAATAAATCTTATTATGGAATATAATTGGGATAATTATTGACTACATATATGATTAGTCAGTTGATTAACGTAAATCAATAACGGTTGGCTAACTAGAGTTTGACGTTATTGTCGTTTGACGGCGGTGATCAACTGATCCCTTTCGGTCACACCTAAAGGATAAAATCCAAATAGTAACTAATTATTTGTATACGATACAGTTAAATAGTACATTACATATATTCGATATGTACGAGAGTTAATTGTTAGAAATTGAGTTAAGAACTCAAATTCGATTAAGCTTATTTTTCAATTATGCGATAATTGACTAATGAATTTATATCTTATTTTAATACGATTAAATAAGATTCAACTTAGTAATTAATCGTTAATGACTAAATTAGTTGAGATTTTGAGATAGAGGGAATTAGTTAATTATATTTACAAGGAGTTGTAAAATAAATTAACCAAGCATTGTGGGACCCATTATATATTGATATAATGGTAAAATATTACTTAAAATGTTAAGTACATATTATTTATTTAATTGAGTCATATAATTGAGTCATATAATTATACAAGATAATTAACCATATGATCAATAAGTATTTGTGAGACAAATATCAAAAATAAAAATGGATCAATTTGAGGCTCACATGGCCGGTTGATGTGTAGTTGTTGGTGATGATTGTTGTTCTTATTCACACTCACAAGCAACATATGCTTATGACATGAATAGTAAACATGAAATCATTTTATTCACTACAACACATTACCACTTTGCATGGCAATAAAATAAGAAGAAAAAATCACCATTTTGTGGTGTTGATAACCGGCCCTCATGGCTATAAAAGGAGAACAATTGTTGTTCATTCCTTTACTAGTTCATTCTTGTTTATTTCATACATCTCTCAAAACTAAACTTCTCTCTAAAACTCTCAAATACTAATATTTACTAAGTATTACTAGTGTAGTAATATAGTCATAATATTAGTAGTGTTATATCTATCTTATTATCTAGTTAATAATAAGGGTAGATTATTTGGGTTAATCTTGGTGCAACTTAGAGGAGATCTTCTACTTTGGAGATTGTTGGTGTTCATCCATATTTGTAGCTCAAGAACAACAAGAAGGAGTTCTTGTTGTGCCCTTATATTTTCCATATCAATGTGAGGAAATTTCTTCTCTTATATAAATGTCTTTATATTTGCATGCATGTTACATAGATCATTATAAATAAATTAATAAGTAATTTAGTAAATAATTAGAGGAGTCTAATTAAGGTCTATGGACTTTCAGTGACCTGCGGCGGTAGGGCCCATTGTGTGTAAGGCGTGCCGTGGACATGACGATGTGCTTTTTTATGATACCGCGATTGGAGGTACGGTGTGCTCCTTGATGGCACCGTGGTGCGCTACTTGATGGCACCAAATATGTGTGCTGATTGTATTATGATTTGATATGATTGGTTTTATACATGTAAACTGACTGTTGTGATTATTTTATCCACCGTGACCATTGCAATATTTTTGGCGTATGGCGATTAGGACTTGTGTATGTATGATAATGATAGGTGATGAGGATATGGGATGCTTGTTTGGTTTTACGACAATCACTACAGTTCTCACTTATGTCGGTTTTAGACTTGTTGACCTTATTTTAGTAGACCTTGGATTTTGAGTATTTTGGTTTCTTGAATTGTATTTTGTTGAACTTTGGACTTTGGATTTTGGATTTTTAAACATTTGGTTTGACTTTCTTTTGTATTATGCTAATCTTCTTTTGAGACTTTACTTGGTACATCCTATCTGTAATACTTTGTATTTATGAGTATTATTGGGAACTCGGCCGAGTAGGGCTTACTCGACCGAGTACATATGGTACTCGGCCGAGTAGAGGCCACTCGACCGATTAAAGTTGGCTGGTGATTTTAGTGGTGTTCTGATCTCGTGTACTTGGCCGAGTGATATCGGGACTCGAGCAAGTAAGTTGTACTCGGCCGAGTACATGTTGTACTCGACCGAGTACGACGGAATCCAGGGTTAAGTCGGACGGATGATTAAGAGGTCATTAAGACGATCAGTTTTCATTAAAAATCAGTTTAAGCATAATCACAAAACCCTAAACTCTCAAATCCTTTCAAATTCCTCAAGAACCTTTAATCATCCCGTGCCGGATTCATCCCTTTTGCTACACGGATCGATTACTCGGTAAGTCTCCTTGATTGTGATTTATAATACTGTGTTCCTATTCTTCTTTAATTGGGAAAAGGGGGATTTTGGTGTTGATTGTATAATTGTATTATTATAGGAGGGGAATTTGTAGAAGAATACTTTTGACTGCTTCTTGCTATCGGAATTGCTATAAGGTAGGGTTTCCTACTCAGTATTTGTTTATGCTAATTGATGGCATGAGATTGTTGATTCGTTATATGTGATATTCGATATGTGATTGATGTTGTTGGTCATTGTTGTGACATTGACGGAGATTGGGGAGTTGTTGTCGATGTTACTCTGGTTACTATGGTTGGTGATAGGGGTGTTCAAAAATCAATTCGGTTAACAGAACCGGTTATAATGACCGGTTAACCGGTTCACCGCCAAACCAAACTGTCTAGAATGCTTAAGAGAGGGATGAGGAAATGGGGTCCTATATCTCCCCTCATCTTCACTATTTGTATAGAGTACCTGTCTAGAATGCTTAAGTTTGCCTCTGAAAACTATAGCTTCAAATTCCACCCTAAATGTGCCCACCTCAAGCTGTGTCATCTAATGTTTGCAGATGACTTGCTCCTTTTTTGCAAGGGGGGCAAGGTGTCTATTATGACTACGTTGAGAGCCTTTAGTACCTTTTCCAAGACTTCAGGACTTAATCTAAGCCTTGACAAATCTAATGCATACTTTAATGGTATGTCACAAAATGATAAAGAGAAGATAATGCAGGTCTCTGGCTTCACTGAGGGGCAATTCCCCTTCAAGTATTTAGGGGTGCCTATTCAGAATACCAGACTCGCTAAAATTTAACGCAAATGCCTTACTGATAATGTAGTGGCCATGATCAAGATTATAGGAGCTAAGAAATTATCTTATGCAATTAGGTTGGTACTGTTTCACTCTGTCCTAGCAACTTTTCATAACTATTGGGCCATGTTATTTATCATTCCTAAGTTTGTAATCAACAGAATTGATGCCCTCTGCAAAACCTTTCTTTTGGAGGGGCATACTGAATATACTAGAGCTCCCCTAGTCTCTTGGGAGAAGGTGTGTGCACCTAAAAGGGGAGGTGGACTAGGTCTGAAGAACATAGCAATTTGGAATATAGATGCAGTGGGGAAACTAGTTTGGTGGGTGTAAAGCAAGCCTGACAAGCTCTGGGTTTAATGGGTACATCACGTTTACCTCAAAAAAGGTAAACTGTGATGAGTATGTACCAAGTATGGATACTAGCTGGAGTTGGAGGAAAATTTGTAAAGTCAAGGATAAATTGATGCAAGGGTTCAGACAAGATGAATGGATCAACAAGTACAGTATAAAAAATGGATATAATTCCATTAGCGATATTAAACCGGAAGGTCCTTGGTATCATCAGGTCTTGACGAGCTGGGCCTTACCTAAGCATAATCTCATTACATGGATCATTTACCATAATGCAATTAACACAAGGTCAAGGCTACACCATTTGGTAATCAATGACAATTCATTATGTTACTTGTGCGAGGATGATGAGGAAAATGTCCAACACCTTTTCTTTAACTGGGAATTTAGTAATGGAAATACTTGAGAAGTGGATAAACATAAAAAAATCAGGAGGACTGACTCATTGGAAGGGATGCTTGATGATCATTATTTATATACATATTTTATGCCTCCCTTAGATGCATTTAACTTGATTTACCGTCTTTCCTTTCTTATTTCTATGCTATTTTAGCTAGAATATCGATTATGCCGCTTCTGTTATGTTTTAATGCAGATTGGATGCATTTGGAGCTTTTTGAGATGATATGGCGCATGGCGGAGTAGGATCGCAGAAGGTTATGCACGGAAATCGAGGAAGAAAAGAGAAGAAATGAAGAAAAGTGAAGAAACGAGCCAAAATGAAGGGCTGCTCGACCGAGCAGAAGAGCCTAGCTCGGTCGAGTCGCACTGTGTTCTTGCTCGATCGAGCAGAAGTGCCTTGCTCGATCGAGCAACCTATATTTCGGCGGCTTTCTCTTATTTTCCTAAACTTTAACCTAATTAATTAGATCTTTTGTATTATAAAAAGAAAGCTCGTCTTTCATAATTGGACATGCTTCCTTATGCTTTTGAATACTTTTAGGCTTTAATTCAGAAACCCTAATTAGTTTACTTTTCCTCCGGATTTGATTCATCAAAGACGATTGTCTTTAGTTCAACTTGTAATCGGTATTCCTCAAATCGTTCTTTGTTATTCAATTTAATTGTCTTCTAGTTCTTTAATTATTCTTTGTTCATTCTTTCATTATTGTTAATCATGTTTACTTTAATTATTATTGTTGTTATTTATATTATTATGAGTAGCTAAATTCCATTCTAGGGTTGAAAGAGGGTCTAGGATTGTTAGAAGGGGTAGATTGATTAATTGAATTGCAATTGCATGGTTATCCTTTGATTATCGTTTTAATTCTAGTTGTTTAATTACTGGCCAGGATTAATTAACTAGTCTCGCGAATTAGGATTAACACCGACCGGGTTAAGACTAAGATAGGCTACGATAATTGAATAGAACTCGTTTAATGATAGCGATCGCATGTTAAATTGTAGATCTAAATGGCATAATTGAATCGACCGATCTTGTGACCTTAGATAGCTTTATTGCATGATAGGTGACTACATCGCTACCCCTGAACAATAATCCTAGTGAACCTGTGACCCTAGACTTTTAATCTCATTGTTTTTCAACCTTATTAGTTTGTTGTTGCTTATTATTAGTTGTTATTAGTATTAGTTGTTATTGTTTACTGTTATTATTATTAGTTGTTATTGTTTACTTAAGTTGTTGTTATTAATTGCTATTAGTTTAGAAACCACAATTCAAACCCCGAAATTGTTACTTAAGAGACAAACCTAGTTTAACAGATTAGAATACTACCGCCTCCATGTGGATTCGATACCTTGCTTACCGCTGACTATTAGTTAGTAGTGAATTAGGTTTTACTTTGATTAAGGTGACGCGACTTTACCCTTATCAAATTTGGCGCCGTTGCCGGGGAGGCAACAGTATTCTGTTTGTTTCTACTTAGTTTGTCTTTTTCGTCTCAGGGAACCTAAGTTCCTTGAGACCGTTCTCATCCTTTTCTTTAGTTTTTGTTTATGCCCAGGTGTTCTAGGTCCGTTCTCGTGCCCTACGATTCCGAACCAGAGAAGACTCTCCGGTCTAGACGAAACTTTTGGAAGAAAATTCAAGAAGCGGAAGACTTGAGTATGCTTGAAACAGTTTACGCCGAATTCGTCGCAGAAAAACCATCCTTAGAAGATGATACACCTGTTTCTAGGGCAGAGCATGGATCGGATATCCGATCCGAATCCGAATTTCGGATCGGATATCCGATCCGAAAATCCAAAATTTTAGTATCCGTTATCCGATCCGAAGTTATCGGATATCCGAAATTGAGTATCCGAAAAAATGGATCGGATATCCGAAAATCCGATATCTGATCCAAATAACCGAAACTAAAAAATCAATGTAACCAATAAATACAATCAACTAATGTATTAGATTTGAACTATAAGGTATCATGTACAGTACAAATAAGGATTGCGTTTTTGCATTAAATATGTAGCAATAATACTTAAAGTTTTTACAATCTACGTATTTCTATAACAATTGATGACAAAACAGACTTTACAATTTTAAACAAATAAAACAATTGAAGATCACAAGACACAAACAAGAGATGAACTTTTACAAAGAAATGGAAGCATGCTATATTAAATCAGAAACTCCAACAAAAAAGAACCCAATTTTTCCAGAAATTTCAAGTTAATCCCAAATAACCACAAAGTTGTATGTCAAGGCCATGGTAATTGTCGTTGTTCCTTGAGTTTTTGTGAAGGAAGGAAATAGGTTTTGTGGTGTTGTTTTGTCGTAGCCAGAAGTAGTTAGTGATGGATAATTGGATATGATGATAGAAATGGAGAAGGAAGGAAATAGGTTTTTGTGAAGAAATGGAGGAAGGGAGGCACAAGGGGAACGGACGGAAGAGAATGAATATTGTAGGGTTTTGTATAGGGTTGGGTGAGTGGGCTTCCTTAAGTGGTTTGTAGTAGGTTGATTGAGTGGGCTTTATTAAGGTCATAACAAATACTCACATCCATACTACCAAATTTTCAAGATTTTTTTAACTTTCGGTTCGGATACGGATATCCGAAATTTTGAGAACTGATATCCGTATCCGATCCGATATCCGAAAATTTCGTATCGGGTATCCGATCCGAAACCCATTTTCGGATCGGATATCCAAATTTTTGGATCGGATTCGAATCGGATATCGGATCGGTTCGGATAATCGGATTTTTTGCTCAGCCCTACCTGTTTCTGCACCTACTACAACCATGCCTACTCTAGCCAGCCATTCGGAGCCTACCGTTGCATCTATTCCCAAGGGATTTCAACTCCCTACTACGGGTAATAGTACTTTTGAGATTCGTCCATCTTATATCTCTTTGGTGGAGCGAAACATGTTTGGAGGAAGCCCTACTAAGGATCCTGCTAAGCATATGGAGAAATTTACCAACTATTGTTGCTCTATTCCTTTGACGGGTGGGGTGACACAAGATCAGATAAAGTTGGTGTTGTTTCCCTTTTCATTACGAGACGGGGCAGAAGATTTGTTGAGTGAGTTAGATATGGCTGCACTTGGCATCACCGATTGGAATTCTTTGGCTCTTGCATTCTACAAAAGATATTTTCCGCCACAGAAAACCAATGCCATTCGAAGTCAAATCACAAGTTTCAAACAAGGTCCTAATGAGAATTTTAATGAGGTTATATGATGAGAACTTCGTTCTTACGCAACCAATTTTATAATGGGTTATATGATGATCAGAGGACGTTGTTAGATTCTGCTGCTAATGGGAGATTCCAAAATAACACTACTGATGCCAATGCTTGGAAGTTAATTGATGAGATGGCTACTCACACTGCTGAGTATGGGAATCCTAGGGGTAATGTGAGGAGAAGAGGTACGGATAATGCAGTTGCAGCTCAGTTGGAGGCATTAACTGCCAAAATTGCCGAGTTACAAACTTCAAAGTCCTTGGAAAATAAGCAAACGGTTCATGCCATGGTTCAACAAGAGCCAACATGTGAAAGATGTGGTACTATGGGGCATACTGCAGTGGAATGTATGAGTACGGTTGAGCAAGTCCTTGCCTTTCAATCTTTTAAGCAAGGTACACCTTACTCCAATTTTTACAATGAAAGGACAAAAGAGCATCCCAATCTCTCCTACCGAAGTCAGAATGTTCTTAATCCTACCCCACCGCCACATCAGCAACAAGGTTCCTCTTATGTGATTCCTCAGAATCGCAATTTCCAAGGTAATTATAATCGTTCCAATCAAGGTGGCCAAAACTTTCAACAACCTCCACCTCCACCACCTCCAAGTAATGATATGGCGGAATTGAAAGCCATGTTGCAGCAGAGTCTTATGATCCAACAAAAGCAAGATGCTCAGATCTCACAGTTAATAGCTCATAACAAGATGGTTGACACTCAAATTGCCCAATTGGCAATTCAAAATCCACATAAACAACCAGGTAATCTTCCTCCTCAAGGACACCCTCCACATGAACAAGCCAATGCTATCACTTTGAGGAGTGGAACCCATTACAAAGGCTCCGAAATGATAGGGGATGAAACCAATGAAAGCTTGGAAGTTGCTGATCAAAGTTTGAAAAACAGCGAAAAAAGGGCTGAAATTAAGGTTGCTCGATCGATCACCACCCCCTTGCTCGATCTAGCAACCCTTGAAAAATTTGAAAATTCTGCTCGAAAAGTTCCTGAAAGTTACTGTTCAGAAAAACTCGAACGAGCAACCCCTCTGCTCGATCGAGCAACCCCTAATCAGGATGAAAACACTTCTAATTCATCTTCCAAAGCCAAAGAAGCCGAGCCAATTACCATTGCACTTCTATTTCCGCACCGCCAACATAAATCCAAGCTTGATAAACAGTTTGGGAGGTTTATGGAGGTGGTCAAGAATTTGCATGTGAGTGTCCCTTTTACCGAGTTGATCACTCAAGTGCCGGCTTATGCAAAGTTTATGAAGGATATATTGACAAGGAAGCGGTCCTTTAATGAAGTGGAGACAGCTGCATTTACTGAGGAATGCAGTGTTGTGTTGCAATCCAGATCACCACCTAAGCTAAAGGATCCAGGGAGTTTTTCTATTCCTTGTAATATAGGTTGCTTAGCTATAGATAAAGCCCTTTGTGATTTAGGGGCTAGTGTTAGTGTTATGCCATTTTCTATATGCAAAAAGCTTAATATGGGTCGAATTACTGTTACAACCATGACCTTAAAAATGGCTGGCCTTTCTATTAAACATCCTTTGGGGATTTTAGAAGACGTACCGGTTAGAGTAGGGAAGTTTTTCATACCAGTTAACTTTGTTGTCTTAGATATGGCTGAGGACACCCAAATTCCTATCATCTTGGGACGACCATTCCTCCATACTGCGGAGGCCGTTATAGATGTTAAGAATGGGAGACTTACACTAACAGTGGGGGATGATACAATCACTTTTAATTTAGACAATGCCATGAAACACCCCATGTTAGAAGAGACATGTCATAGAGTTGATATTGTTGATTTATCTATTGATGATTGTCTTTCTTTATGTTTGAATAGGGATCCTCTGGAGATCGCCTTAATTTCCAGCATTGCTGAAGCTGGAAGCTCACGGACTGAAGAAGTAGTTGCAATGGAAAAACTGCTCACAGGAGAGGATTGCAAGGCACAGAAGGTTTATAGCTTAGGTAACTCCCCTAAGGTTACCGAGGTAAAGAAACCTGAACTTAAACCCCTCCCCTCTCGTCTTAAGTATGTTTTCCTTGATTCCCATGAGATGAATCCTGTAATTGTCAGTGCTAGCCTATCTGAAAGCCAACTTACTGATTTGTTGGTGATTTTAAAAAGACATAAAAAGGCTATAGGTTATAGCATTGATGATTTACATGGTATTAGTCCTGACTTCTGTATGCACCGTATCCACTTAGAAGAAGACCATAAACCTTGTAGGCAGGGTCAGCGTCGTTTGAACCCCACTATGCAAGAGGTAGTTAGAAAAGAGGTGCAGAAATTGTTAGATGCAGGGATTATTTATGCTATTTCGGATTCCAAGTGGGTTAGTCCTGTTCAGGTAGTCCCTAAGAAGGGAGGGACTACGGTCGTCACTAATGAGAAAAACAAGCTCATATCTACTAGACTAGTGACTGGGTGGAGGATGTGTATTGATTATAGGAGGCTGAATGTAGCCACTAGGAAAGACCACTTCCCTCTTCCCTACATTGACCAAATGTTAGAGCGTCTAGCGTGTCATAAGTATTTTTGTTATCTAGACGGCTACTCGGGATTCTTTCAAATCCCCATCCATCCTGACGATCAGGAAAAGACTACCTTCACATGCCCTTATGGTGTCTTTGCTTACCGAAAAATGCCTTTTGGGTTATGTAATGCCCCTGCCACCTTTCAACTTTGTATGATGGCTATATTTTCTGATTATATCGAGTCTATTATGGAGGTCTTTATGGATGACTTCAGTGTTTATGGGACCGATTTTGATAGTTGTTTAGCTAATCTAACTAAAGTCCTACAACGTTGTGAGAAAAGCAATCTTGTTTTAAACTGGGAGAAGTGCCACTTCATGGTAACTGAAGGGGTGGTACTTGGTCATTTGGTGTCTGGACGAGGCATCCAAGTGGATAAAGCTAAAGTGGAAGTGGTTGAGCAGTTACCGTACCCGGTGAATGTTAAAAGTTTTAGAAGTTTCCT
>JAIUZE010046808.1:0-28476 GCA_022085475.1 Heliosperma pusillum
ATGCACCGTATCCACTTAGAAGAAGACCACAAACCTTGTAGGCAGGGTCAGCGTCGTTTGAACCCCACTATGCAAGAGGTAGTTAGAAAAGAGGTGCAGAAATTGTTAGATGCAGGGATTATTTATGCTATTTCTGATTCCAAGTGGGTTAGTCCTGTTCAGGTAGTCCCTAAGAAGGGAGGGACTACGGTCGTCACTAATGAGAAAAACGAGCTCATATCTACTAGACTAGTGACTGGGTGGAGGATGTGTATTGATTATAGGAGGCTGAATGTAGCCACTAGGAAAGACCACTTTCCTCTTCCCTACATTGACCAAATGTTAGAGCGTCTAGCGTGTCATAAGTATTTTTGTTATCTAGACGGCTACTCGGGATTCTTTCAAATCCCCATCCATCCTGACGATCAGGAAAAGACTACCTTCACATGCCCTTATGGTGTCTTTGCTTACCGAAAAATGCCTTTTGGGTTATGTAATGCCCCTGCCACCTTTCAACTTTGTATGATGGCTATATTTTCTGATTATATCGAGTCTATTATGGAGGTCTTTATGGATGACTTCAGTGTTTATGGGACCGATTTTGATAGTTGTTTAGCTAATCTGACTAAAGTCTTACAACGTTGTGAGAAAAGCAATCTTGTTTTAAACTGGGAAAAGTGTCATTTCATGGTAACTGAAGGGGTGGTACTTGGTCATTTGGTGTCTGGACGAGGCATCCAAGTGGATAAAGCTAAAGTGGAAGTGGTTGAGCAATTACCGTACCCGGTGAATGTTAAAAGTGTTAGAAGTTTCCTTGGTCATGCGGGGTTCTATCGCCGTTTTATTAAGGATTTTTCAAAAATTGTTCAACCAATGACTAAGCTTCTCCATAAGGATGCCCCGTATGTCTTTACTGATGAGTGTGTTAAGTCTTTTGACAGGATTAAACAAGCTCTAATCTCATCTCCTATTATCCAGTCTCCTGATTGGACATTGCCGTTTGAGATAATGTGTGATGCCAGTGACTATGCAGTTGGGGATGTGTTGGGGCAAAGGAAGGATAAGGTGCTACATGCAGTTTACTATGCCAGTAAGACTTTGGATGATGCGGAAGTTAACTATGCTACCACTGAAAAGGAGTTACTTGCGGTTGTCTTTGCTTTGGATAAGTTTAGAGCCTATCTTGTGGGTTCTAAGGTGATAGTATATACTGACCATGCAGCACTGAAGTACTTGTTGGCTAAGAAGGAAGCCAAACCTAGGCTCATTCGTTGGATCTTGTTGCTACAATAATTTAATTTGGAGATCCGGGATAAGTCAGGTGCTGAGAATGTGGTTGCTGACCATCTGTCTCGTCTGAGGTTTGAAGAGGGAGATTCCATCCCCATTGATGATTCGTTTGCTGATGATCATCTCCTTGCCATTACCATGGAAACTCCATGGTTTGCCGATTATGCTAACTTCTTGGTTGGGGGAATTATGCCTCCAGATCAATCCTATCAGCAAAAGAAGAGGTTTCAACACGATGTCAAGAGGTATTTTTGGGATGATCCTTATCTATTCCGGGAATGTGCCGACGTCATTTATCGACGATGTATTCCAGAGGGTGAGGTACATGCCATCCTTTCTCATTGTCACTCTTCTTCATATGGCGGTCATCATGGTCCCTCAAGGACGTTTGCTAAAGTTATGCAGTCGGGTTTTTATTGGCCGACTATTCTCAAGGATGCTACTACTTTTGTCCGTTCTTGTGACGCATGTCAAAGGACGGGTAACATTTCTCAAAGGCATGAGATGCCTCAAACGGGTATTTTGGAAGTTGAGATATTCGATGTTTGGGGTATTGACTACCAAGGGTCATTCCCATCTTCCCATGGTAACCAATATATTCTAGTAGCAGTTGATTATGTCTCCAAATGGGTGGAAGCCATTGCCACTCCTACTTGTGATGCCAAAGCAGTTATCAAACTGTTTCAGAAGATCATTTTCCCACGATTTGGGGTTCCTCGTGCTCTCATTAGCGATGGAGGAAAGCATTTCAATGAACGTCATCTTAATTCTTTATTGAAGAAATATGGCGTTACACATCGTCGGGGGTTAAGTTATCATCCGCAGACAAGTGGTCAGGTAGAGGTTTCTAATAGGGAGATTAAGTCAATCCTTGAGAAAGTCGTGAGTAAATCTAGGAAGGATTGGAGTCGTAAGCTCGATGACACTTTATGGGCTTACCGAACTGCTTTTAAGACTCCAATTGGTGCTTCTCCATTTAGTCTATGGCAAGGCGTGCCATTTACCGAACTTGAGCATAGGGCTATGTGGGCCATAAAAGAGCTTAATATGGATCCCTCACTGGCGGGTGAGAAACGACTTATGCAGTTGAACGAGCTTGATGAGTTTCGATTGCATGCCTATGATAGTGCTCGGGTTTACAAGGAGAAGACCAAGAAGTGGCATGACAAGCATATCCTGCAGCGGGAATTTAAAGTTGGTGATAAAGTATTATTATTTAACTCCCGTTTGCGTTTGTTTCCAGGTAAACTCAAGTCCAGATGGTCGGGACCGTTCACAATTACCGAGGTGAACAAGTTTGGGTCGGTTCCACTACAAACCGACAAAGGTGAGATTTTCAAAGTCAATGGTCAACGCTTGAAGATCTACTACGATGGAGCATTTATAGGGGTGATAGAGGTCGTAGACCTTTTCACTCTTGATAAATCCCCATGACTTTGAGGTAACACGGTCGTGCGGGACCGATATAAACCAGCGCTAACCGAAAGGCAACCCGACATTTACTTGTATTACATTTGTAAATTTTATTTCGATTAGCGTAGTTATTTATGTTATAGTTAAAATCGATTTAGTTTGGATAGTTAATATAGTTGTGCTTTCTTGAGTGCGGTGAGGGAGCGATCTAACAATTTTATTGAGTATTTACAGCTAATACAATTGGAAGTCGCTTTAATAATGAAGAACGAAAAGAAAAGAAAAGGAAAAAGGAAGAAAAGAAGGGAAAACAAGTGGAAGACGTGAAAATCATAGGTTGCTCGATCGAGCACGCCCTTGCTCGATCGAGTTTTTCATGCACTACAATATCCAGCCACTCAGCAAAGGCGAAAAAACTTGAAAATTTAGGTTGCTCGATCGAGCAGACCTGACCTGCTCGATCGAGTCGGCCCGGTCCGACCGTTCCTGACGCCTTCAAATCAGGTTTTCCCCAAAATTCTTCTCATTCTTCTTCTTATTTTCACCCTCCTTCACTCTCCCTCACCCTTATTCCCTCAAATACCTCAAGCAAACTCATTCAAATCATCAATTACTCATCAAACTAGGATTAACAATCATTATTTAACTTGTTTTAAGTTCAATTTGTGAAGAAATTGGTGTTCTTGCTCCCTTATTTTGCCCAAATCGTGAATCTAGGGTTTGCCTCTTATTTCTTCAATTTTGTGCTTCTAATTCATTGTTGTTGCTTCCTAGCTTTGTTATTTAGTAATTATTCACTCTTGCATTGCTAATTGCTCCGTCTTTCTTGCGTTTTAGACTCAAATTTGAATTTTTTTCGAGTTAGGGTTACCTAATCCGTCTTTTGAGCATAGAGTTGTGTTTGTTGTGTTTTATTTACTTCAATCAGCCATGTCTAGGCAAGAAGGAACTAGTAAACGTCGTAGAGCACCCCGTCTTGTTCGACAACCCGAAGTAGAGGCGATTCCGAGTAACCCCGATTACCCTTGGATCGTTTTCAACACACAAGAGCAGCATGACCGCTTTGCTTTGCTTATGGGTCGTCCTATGGACCCTACTCGCTGTGTGTGCCCCAACGTTCTTGATTCCCTCTGTTTTGGGAATGCCATGTTTGCTATGTTTCACCGAATCGGGTTTGGGGGGCTTTATTCCCTTAACGAGCTTTCATATCGACCTTTGACACTAGAATTTTTCAGTTCCTATGATTGGGACGAGACCTTTAAACGTGTGTCTTTTAGGTTGCTTAATCGGGATTTTGTGTTGACGTATGCCGAATTGGCGAATCATTTGGGTCTTTCTGTCGGTGACAATGATTCTTTTATTACTATTCCTTCCGGCTTTCAAGCCGTTGAATATTTTTGTTTATTTACTGGTCTTCCTGAGGCACGTGTTAACGCTATGGCGGTAAATGATGTGCAACACCCTTGTCTGAGGTTGTTTTTGCGTTTCTTTAGCCTCATTTTATTTGCTAGGAAGGACCTTAGTAAGCTTAATTCTCATGAGGTTTTGTTACTTGCTTCTACCCTCAACCCCAAGCATGAGAATGATTTTTATTTCAATCCGGTCGGTTTGGTGTGCTATGCTTTCTGGAGGGTTAATTCCCCTACCCAACATTCTTTAGACTGTGGTGCCTTGGTTACTAGGTTGGCTAGGCGACTTGCAGGGTTTGGGGGAGACCGTAACTACACACCAATGACCCCACTTCATGCCCCTAAAGTGGACGAGGAGTACTTGCGCCACACCCTTTACTGGATAAATGCGTTAGGAAACGATAGGTTTCAGTGGCGAGTACGGGGGACCCAGTGGATAGCTCTTCCTGATACCGATAACCGTCTCCCTTCTACGGAGCGGTTGTCTACTCATGATCCTGAGACTGGACCTACCCCTCCCCCTCATTCTTATGTGGTTCCACCTGAGCTTGTTTTTACTTTGGCCGAGAACCGTCGACCTCGTCGGCGGATTACCCCATCTACTTCTGCTCAGACCACCCCCACCCCAGCTCCTTACCCTTGCCCTCCACCTGCTTACACCTATGATCCAGCTTTGGAGAGGGAGATTAGGATTCACAAAGGAATTAACAATGACTTGGTGATGAGGGGACTTTGTGTTGGAGCTAGTGTCCTCCAGTAAGTGCAATAACATAAATAAATCTCTGTAGGTTCACAGGGTATACTTTGTATAATAATCAGTTGATTAACGTTTATCAATAACGGTTGGCTTGCTAGATAAGTTTGACGTTATTGTCATACAGATGGCGGTGATCAACTGGTCCCTTAAAGTCACACCTATAGGATGTGTTTGAGAGATGTGATTATTTGAGAAAATAATCATATTGATACCCTATTATATGACTAAAAGGTTAGTCAGTGTATTTGACTAAAAGGTTAGTCAATGTGATGATGAGACGAAAGTTAGCTGAGACGAATTAACTGTAATTCGTAAAATTGAATATAAAAAGTTATATTTAATTATAGTATATAATGTAAGCTAATTAAACAAAACCGTTATAATTAATTGGCAAATTATAAATATACGGATATTTATAATTAATGACGGATTATAATGTCGGTCCATGTAAAACGACGATTATAATATATTACATTATATTGGAAGCTAAAATGACCGAAACACGGTATCCAGATACACTCGGGTTTTCGGGTCAATGGGTAGTTATTTGAGGAGACTAACTCTCCTCATATAAAAACCCAAAAAGTGCCGTGAGAAAGGAGGAGGACAAAGAGATAGAAAATTCAGATTTTTCTAACCTAACCTAATTCTCATACTGCCTCCATCAATCACAAAAGACAAAAGTTAACAGTAACTTTTGACAAAACACAAAACCTTTTCTCATCAGTGAGATCGCGTAAGAGGTTCACTTTCTAGCAAAAGAAAAGGGTATTTCTCGGAGCATTTTGGGTGCAACGATTAGGAGGATATCTACTTTGATATCTCTGTTCTTTACGCCAATTGCTAGGACCGGAGGTTGATTTCTAAATCTCTATTCCTTTTGTTGTTTTCGTTTATGACTAGTATAATCAAGTTATTACTATTTCGTTATAATCCTATAATAATTGTATTGTGGTAATACGGATTTCCCACAAGTGGTATCAGAGCATAGGCCACGAAATTGTTT
Organism: Heliosperma pusillum; assembly: GCA_022085475.1. Classification (NCBI taxonomy): domain Eukaryota; kingdom Viridiplantae; phylum Streptophyta; class Magnoliopsida; order Caryophyllales; family Caryophyllaceae; genus Heliosperma; species Heliosperma pusillum. The sequence continues at coordinate 5,855 of JAIUZE010046808.1, forward strand.
TAATTTGATTTCATAAACCGAAACTGTTTATGCCGCTGTGTGTTTGACTCGATCGAGGACTTTGGTGTCTCGATCGAGCAGTTTTTGTGTGTGTTTGTCTCGATCGATGGCTTTATTTGCTCGATCGAGCTGTTTTCTAAAAGTGTTGGTCGATCGAGTACTTGATGTTGCTCGATCGAGCAGTTTTGCTGAATTGTTTGGTCGATCGAGGGATTTATTTGCTCGATCGAGCAGTTTGCTCAAAAGTTTTGGTCGATCGAGTGGTTTTATACTCGATCGTGGTCCCTGTTTGTCGACTAGGAAGAATTAGTCGATCGAGAGACTTTATTGTTTAATTTCTTCTCGATCGAGTACTTTACAGAATCGTATTTCCTTTCGTATTCGTTTTCATTTAGATTTATTTTGTTATTTTAATCTGTTAAAATAACATAGAATAGATTTGTAGATGTTTTAATTTAATAAAGATTAGATTAAAATGAAAATGAAAATGATGTTGAATGAGTTTATCATTTGAAAGGATATTAATTTTTCCCTTTTTGTCGATAAGGACCGTTTTGCTTGAAAAATTTTTGCCGAAAATTTTGATGGAAAATTTCTGTTTTTCGTGTTTCAGTTTTTGGCCTTTAATTGTACATCATTCGGATTGTGTATAATTAATGTGAATCGGTTCACATATGCTTAATATCTTACATTTTAAAGCAGTTTGAAATGTTTAGGATAGTTCATTTTATCAGTAAAATGAATCGGGATTGTAATTGATGTGGGTAATTAAAGAATTACCACATAATTATAATCTATGTTGGATTGGTGGTTTGGATAATAAAACATCGTAATAACGGTATTATGTCTTGCATGTTTTATTTTAGTTGATGCTTTTATAATGTGTTTGGATTGATTGAATGAATTTTTAACGTATTTTTACAATCAGTTGTAACTTAGTGTGGCCTTAGTAGATTGTGTTACCGTAATGATGGTAACATAGTCTTGGATGTATTTTGAGATCTCGAATCTCCATTATTTTTAGTTTTGGGTTTTGAAATTAGTTTGTAATAAATAGGTTATATGTAATTTTATTTGTTGTAATTTCAAAGAAGACTAAAGATGAGATTGGAGCTCACTCCCGCTGCATGGACCAAGAAGGGTGATAAAGTCAAGCTTCGAGGGTCCAATCTGTTGGATTCCGAGTTGTATTTTATTCTTTTTGGTAGGATAGGCCACACTAGGACATGTTTTTTTTACGTTTTTCTTTCTCGTTTGGTTTCCATCACATGATAGATATAATTGCATCATGTTCCGCCTAAACCAAACCACCTAATAAAATGCATGTAAAATGATTCATATAGGTTGAATATTTTAATCATGGACATACAGATGTCACTCGCTTTTAGGGCCATCACCTTAGTTAAATCATTCTCGAGTTGCTAGACATTCGTTCACTTAAAATGAATTTAAGTTAAGATGATGGGACCTTCCCCTATAAATAAAATTGAGACTAGTCTTTATAGGGAAAACTACTATGAGCCCCTTCTTCGTCGGAAGTCATAATATGACCCCTTCTACGTTGGGTAAGTAGTGAGTGTTGACCTATTTTATCTCAACATTATAGTACGAGTAATATCTCGTGATTATGATGGACTAAAGATAGAATTTACAGAAATTTATCGACCAGGAATTCTAAAAGTAGAATTAGCCAAGAGGTTGGCTTATCAATTTACAGAAATTGAGTCTTGGGATCATTTATATAATTCTTGAGGAAGGTCAATTGTATAAATGCACGAGTCATCGAATTAAACAGTTTTTCATTAGACTCAAATTTAAAACGATGAAACTTATCATATTTATTTTCTTTTTCCACAGTCACATATTCAGATATAAACTGCTAATAACAAATGGCTGGCCATACTGATGACCCAATGCCAAGTGCCACGCTCGGACGTGAGTCCTGGCTTAAGATGTTTATGGACACTATGAATCAGTCCACGCGACTGAAGAATAATGGGTCCAACTTTGCGGACTGGGAGGCGGCATTACGGAATGCTGCCATTGCTGACGGTAAGCTCAAGTACTTGACTGAGCCACTACCGCGAAACCCAGGCCCCAATGCAGGAGCAAATGAATCACTTGCTTATAGTGATTTCGTAATGGAAACGGGTACGATAAAGAACGTACTCATCTTTTCAATGGAATCAAATTTGCAAAGGCGATTCATTGCCCAAGTTGCAAACAAGATTTTCACCACGCTCTCTAACAAGTTCTCGAAAGCTCCGAGGATCGTTAGCTATGAGCATACCTGTCGCTTCTTTGAAGCGAAACTCCAGAAGGGCCAAGCAGTTAGCCCACACATTCTTGACATGATTGAGAATGTCGAGAAACTGGAGGCACTTGGTTGCAAAATCGATGAGAAGATCGTCATAGACCGCGTTCTTCATTCACTTCATGATGGATTTGCCCTTTTAAGGGCAAATTACTATATGAATGATATGAAGAAGAGTCTTCATCAGCTCCACTCACTCCTTGTACAGACAGAGTGTGATCTGAAATTGAGTGGGAGTCTGAAACAGGACGTTCTCATGATTGGCAACAAGGGCAATGGTAAGGGCAAGGCTAAGGCTAACCTAGCTGTAGGGAAGCCGAAATTCAAAAAGTCAGGGCAAGGCAAGAGTGGGCCTGGTGAGTCTAGCGGTAGCTCACAAGGCAAGACAAAGAGCGATGAAGGTAACGTGGAGTGCCACCATTGCCACAAGATTGGGCATTGGAGGAGGAATTGCCTCGTGTACCGAGAGGACATTAAAGCAGGCCGCGTCTCTCCTGTTGGTATGTCTTCTTCTTTTATTCATATGATTGAGATCAACCATGCAAGTTTCGGAACTTGGGTACTAGATACTGGGTGTGGTTCTCATCTGTGCAATCATTTGCAGGGTCTAAGAAACATCACAACTCTCGCAAGGGGTGATGTGGACCTGCGAGTGGGGAATGGAGCAAGAGTAGCTGCCGTTTCAGTGGGAACATATGTAATCCAACTCCCGAGTGGATTTGAGTTATTTCTGAATAACTGTTACTATGTACCCAGTTTATCTAAAAATATTATTTCCGTTTCCGTACTTGATAAGGACGGCTTTTCGTTTGTAATAAAGGATAATAGCTGTATTTTTTCTTTAAACGAAATGATTTATGGTAAAGCAGTTTCCATGAATGGGATTTATGTTTTAGATCAAACCACAGATATATTGCATGTGAGTAGTAAGAAAGTAAAGGTTGGTGACAAAGATCAAACCTATTTATGGCATTGTCGTATGGGACACATAAATGAAAAACGCGTGAAAAAGCTCATTGATAATGGGACTATCTCCCCATTTGACTATGAATCTTTTGGCACGTGTGAATCATGTCTCATAGGCAAAATGACTCGAATTTCCTTCAAAGGTGTTGGCATGCGCGCTGCTGACCTATTAGGACTCATACATACTGATGTGTGTGGACCTATGTCAATCAACGCTAGAGATGGCTATAGATATTTTATCTCTTTCACGGACGATTTGAGTAGATATGGATATGTCTACTTAATGAAGCATAAAAGTGAGTCCTTTGACAAGTTCAAGGAATTCCAGAATAAGGTTGAAAACAAGCTGGATAGAAAGATTAAAGCACTACGTTCGGATCGTGGTGGCGAATATCTTTCGAAGGAGTTTGATCGACACCTTAAAGACTGTGGTGTAGTACTACAGTTAACTCCACCTGGAACACCACAATTGAATGGTGTGTCCGAACAGAGAAATCGAACATTACTTGATATGGTTCGATCCATGATGAGTCACACGGTTGTACCTGATTCATTGTTGGGTTATGCTCTTTTGTCAGCTGCTTCAATACTTACTCGAAGTCCGTCTAAAGCTGTAGACAAGACTCCATATGAATTGTGGACGGGAACGTCCCTAACTTGTCTTTATTCGGGGTTTGGGGCTGCGAGGCTTATGTCAAGTGGAGACCTGACGATAAGCTCGGCCCACGATCGGTCAAGACATACTTTATTGGTTATCCAAAAGGGATGTTTGGTCATTACTTTTACTCGCCTACCGAACATCGCGTTTTTGTTGCGGCTAGTGCGACGTTCTTAGAGAAAGAATTTCTCGAGAATAGGACAAGTAATGGAACCTTCGAAATGTCGGAGATTCAAGAACCAACAACCGAGCAACCAATGGAGGAAACTGTTCCTTCATCATCTGCTGCGGTAAATATTCCTTTGGAACCTAGGAGGTCGGGTAGACACTCTATTCCTCCAGACAGATACATTTGTATGGTCGAGGAGAATGAGAGTGATGACGTTTTACTCCTTGAGAGTAACGAACCCGCTACCTATAAAGGTGCTGTGACCTGTTCCGACTCTAAGCTATGGCTTGATGCCATGCAATCCGAGATGGACTCTATGTATGAGAATGACGTATGGGATCTGGTTGACTTACCTGATAAGGTTCGGCCACTTCAGTGCAAATGGCTTTACAAGATAAAGCATTCTGTAGAAGGACAACCAGATACATACAAGGCACGACTAGTGGCAAAGGGTTTCACTCAAGTGCAAGGATTGCACTATGATGAAATTTTTGCACCCGTAGTTATGCTGCGTTCCATTCGGATAATCTTAGCGATTACCGCTTTTCATGACTATGAAATTTGGCAAATGGATGTGAAAACCGCCTTCTTAAACGGTTATTTGGAGGAGGAGTTGTACATGGTACAACCCGAAGGTTTCATTGATCCTAAGAATCCTAAGAAAGTATGCAAGCTTAAGCGTTCCATCTATGGACTTAAGCAGGCTTCTCGGAGTTGTAATCATCGTTTCGGACCAGGTGATAAAAGAGAATGGATTTACTCGAGTCGGTTCGAGGGAACCATGCTTATATATCAAGTCGAGTGGGAGCAAAATTGTCTTCCTAATATTGTATGTCGATGACATACTCTTGATTGGGAATGACATACCTCTCTTAACTTCGGTAAAAGTTTGGTTAAAGAACCATTTCCAGATGAAAGATCTGGGCAAGGCACAAAGAATTTGGGGATCCGTATCTACAGAGATAGATCACGACGGATGTTATTCCTCAGTCAGGAGTCTTATATAGATAAGATTCTTGAGAGGTTCAGCATGACCAACTCTAAGAAGGGGAACCTTCCAATGATTTCTGGGATGCAGTTGAGTAAGCTCAGGCACCAAAGACATCGGAAGAGGTCGAGCGCATGAGTCGGATTCCTTATGCATCTGCTATAGGATCGATCATGTATGCCATGATATGCACACGTCCAGACGTGGCATATGCATTGAGTATGACAAGTCGATACCAAGGCAATCCAGGTGAAACACACTGGATGGCTGTTAAGAATATCATTAAGTACCTACGGAGGACTAAGGATTGGGTATTGACTTATGGAGGTGACACTGAGCTATGCGCAATCGGTTACGCAGATGCTAGCTTCCAAACGGATCGAGATGACTCGAAATCTCAGTCTGGATTCGTTTTTACTCTTAATGGCGCTGCGGTCAGCTGGAAAAGCTCCAAACAAAGTGTTATAGCAGATTCTACGACTGAGTCCGAGTACTATGCTGCTTCAGAGGCTGCGAAGGAAGCTATATGGATGCGTCAGTTCTTACAGGGACTAACCGTAGTTCCTAGTTCGGATGACCCGATCACCATCTATTGTGATAATAGTGGTGCCATCTTCCAGGCTAAGGAGCCCAAGTCCAGCAACAAGTCTAGGCATGTACAACGGAAGGCTCACATGATCCGAGATTATGTGGAGCAAAGGGAGATAGTGATAGACAAGATTGCTACGGATGATAACGTCGCAGATCCTCTCACTAAACCATTGAGATATGATAAACATGAAGGGCACGTTATTTCCATGGGAATCAAACGTGTTCCTGAGTTGTATTAGTTGTTTTGTATGGATTAGACACCTGTATCTTTTTCATAAAAACTATCTATAAAAATCATCGTTTTGTTTTATATTTTGTTCTTCATGTGGGTTGTACAGACAACATTGAACACCACAAAGTGAACCGAATTACATTATATTTTGTTTTGGTCCGTAATCGCCTACATGAGCTGATAACTCTGGCAATTATTCTGTGCAGTCGATTGATGGTGGGTTCAACGAGCCATAAGTCAAACAGTTGACTGATCGATCACATATGCGAGTTATAATGATACCTCGTAGGACAATTTTGTGACAACGTTATGGAGTCCTAAATGTTTCAGAACATTAGGTGCCAGGTCGTGGATAGGACATCCATAGTGTTCCTAGAGTCGATTCTTTTGACTATCGACTGTCTCTTGAGATAAAGGCAGTTTTTGGGTGACTTTGGTTTATTTCTCATGGTCGACCGTAACAGGAGGCTAAGTAGATTTTCACTGGGTCATTTCATACTGCGCTTGTGTCTGCAAGATTCGAGTTGAAGAAAATATCCAACCTTTATCAGGATATGATATTTCTCAGGGCCACTCGAGGAGCTGTAACTGAAATGCATGGCCATGCTCGAATATAGACTCGTTTATCAGTTAAGTTACTCTCTAGTCGGGGAAACCACTCTTGATACTGATCACTTGTAAACTACGACCTTTGTGAATACGGACTTTGCAAATTGGTTTACATTGAGTGGGAGAAATTTATTATGGATATGAGAATCGGTTATCGCACATACATTTGTACGGACAAGTGGGAGATTGTTGGAGCTAGTGTCCTCCAGTTAGTGCAATAACATAAATAAATCTCTGTAGGTTCACAGGGTATACTTTGTATAATAATCAGTTGATTAACGTTTATCAATAACGGTTGGCTTGCTAGATAAGTTTGACGTTATTGTCATACAGATGGCGGTGATCAACTGGTCCCTAAAAGTCACACCTATAGGATGTGTTTGAGAGATGTGATTATTTGAGAAAATAATCATATTGATGCCCTATTAAATGACTAAAAGGTTAGTCAGTGTATTTGACTAAAAGGTTAGTCAATGTGATGATGAGACATTATTTAATAACGATTAAATAAAGTTAGCTGAGACGAATTAACTGTAATTCGTAAAATTGAATATAAAAAGTTATATTTAATTATAGTATATAATGTAAGCTAATTAAACATAAACCGTTATAATTAATTGGCAAATTATAAATATACGGATATTTATAATTAATGACGGATTATAATGTCGGTTCATGTAAAACGACGATTATAATATATTACATTATATTGGAAGCTAAAATGACCGAAACACGGTATCCAGATACACTCGGGTTTTCGGGTCGATGGGTAGTTATTTGAGGAGACTAACTCTCCTCATATAAAAACCCAAAAAGTGCCGTGAGAAAGGGAGGACAAAAGGAGGACAAAAGAGATAGAAAATTCAGATTTTTCTAACCTAACCTAATTCTCATACTGCCTCCATCAATCACAAAAGACAAAAGTTAACAGTAACTTTTGACAAAACACAAAACCTTTTCTCATCAGTGAGATCGCGTAAGAGGTTCACTTTCTAGCAAAGAAAAGGGTATTTCTCGGAGCATTTTGGGTGCAACGATTAGGAGGATATCTACTTTGATATCTCTGTTCTTTACGCCAATTGTTAGGACCGGAGGTTGATTTCTAAATCTCTATTCCTTTTGTTGTTTTCGTTTATGACTAGTATAATCAAGTTATTACTATTTCGTTATAATCCTATAATAATTGTATTGTGGTAATACGGATTTCCCACAGAAGAGTCAATCATTATAAATTCTACAAATAAAGACCTAGTACATTATGATGAGGACAAGGAGCTAATGGTAGATAATTTCACCTAAATACCTATAAGTTATCATGATAACGTGAGAGAGAATCTTTCAAGTTACAGAGCCCAACACTAGATACAAATTCACAAGGTTGGAATAAATGAATACATGGTATATTCTCTACCCCAAGCCTTTATTGCATTTAATAAGATCGTCATAAATTGTCATGGACGAAATAAACTTTAGATTATATGATATGAAGCAATAACATTATGTTGATTGTTCATATATAATAATCACTTTTATCGTTTGAGTTTCTAAAACTCGGTTGTTTGTGCTTGTTTATATCCAAATGGGTTGTAGAGACAATATTGGACCCCATTAAAGTGGACTGGATTAACATAACATTGGCCCCTAGGTGCTTATATGAGGCGACGTCTCCAAGTGACTAGAGTGTGATGCGATTGATGGCAAGTTCAAGTATCATAGGGTCATAAGGGATGACCAGTCGATCACATAGATAGATTGTAAGGGACAATCTGTCGGGCACTGACCGCTTATAGAGTTATGGCAATTCTTGTAGCCTGGTCGTGGCAAGAGTTACTATAGTATTTTTGAGTCAATTCTTTGACTAAAGATTGTTTGCCTAAGGTGGCAAAGTCTCAGAGTGACTTTGATTTATGCTCTACGACCTTCGTAACTGGGGTCAAATGGGCATCTTTTGGGTCATGATGAGTTGTGGCTATTCGAAGGGAATAGTACGATAGGAATTGTCCACCCCTTGTCAGGGTTGTTTTAAAATCTCAAGGCCACACGAGGAGGAGTAAGCTGAAAATGCGTGGCCATGCTCGGAAGGTATCTATGGTAGATAATTCCGGTCAGACAGTTACTCTCCAGATCGAGTAAACCACTCATGATATGATCAAATGCAAGTACAACCTGCAAGACACCTTGCGTTGAGTGGGAGATATGTAATAGGACAAGAGAATTGGTGACGCACACTTGTCTCAGACAAGTGGGAGATTGTTGGAGTGAATGTCCTCAACAATAGTGAGATCACATAATTAAATCTCAATAATAAGAATACAAAGGGAAAATGAATATTATAATCAACTGGTCAACATAAATCGGTAACAATTGGCTCAATTGAGTTTGACGTTACTGTCGTATGACGGTGGTGATCAGTTGATCCCTTGAGGTCACTCCTAAAGGATAATCCCCTAATCATGTACATTGATTAATTGTATATCGATACAGATTAATTAATCCCTTAAATTGAACTAAGTTTATATTGTAAGTGAGAATTATATCTTATTGTAATATGATTAAATAAGATTCATTTTAGTAATTTAATTGTTATATTACTAAGAATGCTTTATGTTTATGAAACATTTGAGATAAGTAAAATTGGTTGATTATAATTACAAATTGTTGTAGATTATATTAACCAAATATGAGATGACCCATTTTATTCACATATAATTATAAAATGTGACTTAAAATGTTAAGTGTAATTTATTTGTTATGAAATTGCATTTAAATTAGTTAAATGTAAATTTATAAGCTTAATTACATGTTATATGTCACATGTCACATATGTGACAAATGACAAAATCACAAAAATAAAATGGACTCGACATTATATGGCAAAACCGATTATGGTGGGTATTAGGGTAGGATTTAGGTAATTATGGTTGTTCTAATTAAGAATTGGACTAAATAATTACCTACCTAAGCCTAGCCCTAAGCCTAATGCCTTGTCAAGACAAAAAGGAAAATCACCCACCTTCCCATGAGAGGGCTTGGCCGGTCATGCTCACAAGAATAAGAGGAAGTTTTTCCTTCTTATTTATGTAATTAGATCTCATAATTAAAAGATACACTTATCTCACTAAAAACCTCTTCTCACACTAAAAGAAATTTGAGAAGTTTCACTTGTATTCTAACACTACTAATAATATTACTAAGAGTAGTAATAGACATATTAGTTATATTTTAAGGGAATCTCACAAATTATACTAGTGTAGTAATATTTGAGATTTTTGGGTATTGTCTTGGTGTAACTAATTGGAGAGTTCTTATTCTAAGAACTAGGATTTCATCCCTCATATTTTAAGCTTAAGAACAAGTATAGGAAGGTGTCCTATTCTTGTGCCCAAAATCGTCCAAATCAATGTGAGGAAATAGTTTCTTCTTATTTTTGTATTGTTTAGTTATGCATGCATAAGATCTATATAGTTTAAGAGTAAACTATTAATAAAATGATATTAGAAATCTCTAATTTTGAGTTTAAGAAACTTACACACCCATCTCAAAATAGTGCGTCAAACAGTTCTCCTCATAAGGCTTCAACTGTCTCGAAGCACAAGCATTCACTCTCCCGTTTTGCTGCAAGACTCAACCCAACCCATACTTCGACGCATCCAAATACACTTCAAAGATTTCACTTCCCTCAGGCAAAGCTAGAACATGAGTTGTGGTCAGGCGCTCCTTTGTGGTTTGGTATCCTGTCTCAGAACTCTCATGTTAGGTTCCACTACAAGAAAACAGAACTCGGGCGACTAGAGTTGGCGATTGAATTTAGTCGCCACATCTCATTTGGCGATGGAATTAGTTGTTAGCACCCAGTCGCATGCATTAGTCGCCAAATAAAATTCGGGCGACTGATTTCAGTCGCCAAATTTGGCGACTGCCATAAGCGTCGCCAAATGGAGGAAATGGCGACTGAAATCAGTCGCCAAATTGGAGACTGTTTGGAACTGTATTCGCCAAATTGGCGACTGATATCAGTCGTCAATCAGTCACCATGGCCAATTACAGATCAGTAGCCATTGGTTTGGGTACTCTGTTTTGGCGACTAAAAACAGTCGCTATATGAACATTTCAGTCGCCAAAACAACTGCTATTTTGCAAAAAAAAAAAAAATCAGTTTTTATCATGCCATTTCATTACCATACCTTGCACGAAACTTTGCTACAATAGCAAACTACAACAATGCAAACATTTAGAACACCACAAGGAGAAACCCACACTCTCATATATAAAATGGGAATCAATCCCAATTTACAAGTCTTGAAAGAAGAGAATAAATTCAAGTTTAAACATCACAAATAGCAAAGAGTTTCTAAACATAACTGAATGACTTAAATCAAGTGCTAAGGAACCCCATTCCGGTTTGAAAATCGCAACCTCTATTAGGATCATTAGGATCTCGCCGAAAGGAATTCAGACCTTGGTTGCATGTGTTGAACAAGGTTTCCATGAATTTAAACTTTTCTTTCATTAGCCGAACTTCTTCATCCCTTTCGTCGTTTTTTTCTTCTTTCCTCATCTAGCTGGGCTTGTAGTTTACTTACGACTCCCGGCTCGTGAGTTTGTTTCGAGGTAGAAGGCATCATTGCCCTTGGAGCTTTGTAGAATACATCTTTAGCCGAGCCAATTCCGTACACGGATCCTTTCTTGAAGCCGTCAACCAAGTCAAACCAAATCTCTTTATCGGACTTCTCGGGTTTCTTTTCTTTCTAGCCCAAAAACGCATCCTATAAAATATAAACATTATGATTAAAAATGGCTACAAAATAAGATAAACATTCACTAAAATGAGCTTCTTGTATAAATATAAAATTGTTTGGAACTTACATATAGTTCCTTGTCTTTCGGCTTAATCCAGTATCTTCTACCGTTTTGGAGTCGGGAAAGGGTGTCAAAGAAGAGCTCCGGAGCCGTGGGCATTTTATCTTTTTTCTTCTTACCTTTCTAAAAGAAGAAAGACATGTATAAGAAGATTTTAATAATAAAAATGACTTAAGTTATATTTTCAAACATGTAATATAATGGATTAATATGTAAACTTACACCCAAAACTCGATCCAAGAAAGATCTAGATCCCCCGTGATGTGAAGGCTCAGTCGGTCCATCTTTCTTTCCTTCTCTTTTGTTGATTGATGCTTGGGCCGACTAAGCCTTAAACTCCGGGCTTTCACGATACTTCAACATTGATTCATATGCAACACCTACAATTTAAATTAGTATTTTAAAAGATGATAAAATTGTATTAATTATAACCATATACAAATAACAAAAGAAATTAAATACCTCTCATATGGTTTGGCTCCTTCTTCCTCTTGACAACCTTATAGATGTTGTCCTTTAACCGTCTTGTGCATGTCTCATTATACCTTTCACGTACAATATACTCTAATCCCGCCGGCAGTCAAATGATTTCTACAAAAAATATTAAGTATTAGTAAAATAAATTATTTATTGAAAATTATAATAATATAACAAAATATATACAAAAATATACCCTAAAGTTATTGAACCATTCCTCTTTTTTTCGGGGCGTAGCCCTTGTCCAACAAGTATGAGCAACCCCCGTCATCTTCATCTTTGTACAACCTCGTACAACCTTGTACAACCTTTTGAGCTGAAAACCTGAAAAACAATACGTTAAGTACAAGTATGCATTTATGTTAAACAATGTAAAATAATTATAAAATAATAAATTAAAGATATTGATTGTCTTACCAAAAACCCACGGGATCAAGTATCATCTTCCAGTCCGAGGTGAACTAGATCTCCGGTGCGTGATCAGATGACTCATCCTCATTGGTCGATTCCTCGACCACCGGCTCCTCAACCTCTGTATCCTCCTCATCGAGTGAAAAAATACTAAGGCGTCTGTTAGAACCGCCACCTTGCTGTCTACTTTGACCTCCCGCCATTTACAATTACACAAATATAATTGTTAGGAAACTGTTAATAACATAAAAAAACATAAAAACAATAAAAGGCTTTCAACATAAAATATATATCTTTACCCAATTAATCATCGTCGTCGTCATCATCATCATCATCATCATCATCGTCATCATCATCACCACCACCACCACAACCACCATCTGATTCATTCTCATCATCACCTTCACCTTCACCGCCACCATCACCGCCACCGCCACCATCACCATCACCATCACCATCACCATCACCATCACCATCACCATCACCATCACCATCACCATCACCATCACCATCACCATCACCATCACCATCACCATCACCATCACCATCACCATCACCATCACCATCACCATCACTATCACCATCACCATCACCATCACCATCACCATCACCATCACCATCACCATCACCATCACCATCACCATCACCATCACCATCACCATCACCTTCACCTTCACCTTCACCACCATCCTCGTTTTCCAAATCTTCACCTTCTTCATTTCCATTCTCATAAATGATTTCATCAGGTGGAGACAATATAAACCCGATAAATACTATTTCTTCTTGAAAAAAAGGTGTATCAACTTGTGAGCGTGCTTTTGTCTTAAAGATTGCACACCATTACTTTTGATATCTATCATTCCTCGTGCTTGGATAAGAAGCGAAATATACTTGATTGGCTTGATGTGCGAGTATAAATGGATCATACTTTGAGTATGTTCGGGTATGATTCACTTCGACGAGTTTATAACGTCCATGAACTTTCTATAAGAACTGTCACGCCCATTATAGCTCAACTCAAAGATATCCTCAACTATACCATAGTATTCATTGTCATCAAGAGAAGAAATAGTAACACCATAATTGCACCTCGCCTTATCTTTACCGTAGTTGAATGTACGGAAATTAAATCCGTTGACTGAGTAACGATTCCACGTTTTAACCATTCACGAAGGCCCAAAGGCCAAAGTCCTTACCAAATCATCTTTGTGTAGATACCTCGTTTCTACACCTTCCGCCAACTACCTAGTGATGATTGGGTCGCATGTTTGGTACGCAAAACGATTTATGACAGTTCGTAAGTTTATCGTCAAGTGATAGCTCAAACACTTGTGTCTACCCCTTGGTCGTCATCTTTGCGCCGGTACGGTCGCTTTGACAATCATTAGAGTTCATTTGGAGTCCGGGTCGAAAACCGCTTCATTTTCTATAAACCATTGTAAAAATCCGAGTCGGAACACTCTAAAATATTCTGATTATTTTATTATATTTTCAAAATTCTATCTTTTTAATAAAATTATCTCGTATCTTTTAAAAGGGAATTATAGATCAACCACAATTCCGTAATAGAAGCGTGGAAATCTTTCTCCCGTGGTAGGAAACCTCTGGAGAAATGACGCCGCAGGTACTGCGCCTCTTCCAAAGGTTGCAGTCCTGCTGCGCCTCTTCCGCAGCCTATTCCTTTGAAAAGTTTGGTTTGTTCTACGACGTTTTCACATTTTCTACTATAAAAAGAGAGCTACGTTCTTACTTTTAAGGTACACGAGTGTTTCGCCCCTTCTCTTCTCTCTTTGCATTCTAGACCTTGCTATAAGCTATTGACATCTACGTGCTTGATCAATCGACCACGTAAGCTCAGATCCTTCTGGGTACCTGTCACGTTTTGCATTGACCGACCAACTTGACCAACTCCATAACTAATCAACTTAGCTAATCAATCTTAGTTCTTTAACGAGGGTACTTTATTCATACATTCGAGTCGAGCTATTGCTAAACGTTAACTTAGTCAATCTCGTATTCGTCATCATGTAAGCCTGAGGGTATAAATCCCATCTTTTATTTATTTATTTACTAATGTAAGATCTATGTGAGAAATAAGTTCAAAACCGATTTTAATCGAAAACCTTTTTAGTAGTCATCACACGTTGAGAAGAACCGGAGAAGGATCTGCGCCTCTTCGAAGAGTCGCTGCACCTGCTGCGCTTCTTCCAGAGGCTGCCTGCTCTTGGTCTTCTTCTTCTTCCTCGGGTTTCTACGTCTTTTGTTTTCCTTTTCTTATTTTATTCTTTAATCGTATTCATCTTTCATAAATCGTCTTCTTGACTTGGATCCCTAATAGCCAATATTGGTGGGTTTTAGTCTTTTAATCAAGTTCGAGTCTTTAGAGATTCGATTTATTCATATCAGTCTTTAATATTCGTTACTGATAAATTATTATTTTTAACTAATTAAATCACTTTCACTCGAGTCATAGATGAAAAATAAGTCGTAAATATACCAATGAACATTAACTAATTGCGATTCTGGCTTCATAGCCAGAACCCAACTGAAGAACAGACGCAACAGGTGTTGTGTAATACCCATAAAATCCGTCAATAAAATAAAAAGGAAATTTAAAAATAATAATAATAAAGTATCAATAAGAGATAAAATGAAAAATTTGGTAACAATACAATTACCGCTAGTCGCTTAATTTAATAATAAATATCATCGTCAAACATTAAGAATAAATAATAATAAAATGCATTCCTTAAATTAATTCACCCATGACAAACTAAGAAAAGAACATATACACAATCCTTGTGTCGATAATTGGTAAAATCATATTGCATTTGGAAGTTGTATAAAACACCGTCTCGCGTATCATTTTCCGCTCTGCGCAAACCCGACTCAACACCACCTACAACAAAATCCTAGCAGCCATGATGATCCCTAAGAGCTTATGTCATGCCTAGAGCAATTGGTCCAATGAGAAAAAAAAAGACACCCCTCTTCCCCATGTGTGCCACCACCCTACACCCCTACTCCCCCTCTTCCCAACACCCTTCTTTTTATTCTTCCCATAACCACTCCTATTTACTCATAATTAAACCTTCCCATCAGATTTGCATTCAAAACAAAACAACAACAAAAAAAATATAGAGAGAGGGAGAGCAAGGAAGAAACCAAGAGAAGGAGAAGGAGAAGAAGAAAGCTAGGAGGAGGATCTTGCCTAAACACCAAGTTCTTCATCTTGTAAGGACTAAAATACTAAACTCTTAGCATTTTATTCTCATTCAACACTTAATATTGAGTAAAAAAACCCCTTAAACGAACTATAAGAGTCTTCGTATATGCATGCAAGAACCTATACACATAACAATCATCAAAGTGTCAAATCCGGAGGTTGATAGTTAACAGAATAAAAAATCCGACTTAGACTTGTGTTAATGCTATGAAAATAATATGTGTCGTAGGTCTTCCTGTCTATAACCAGTGTACAAAATTTTGTCATAATCCCATGAGTCGTTTGCAAATGAAAAATCATACAAAAAGAACATGATTCTGGACAATCGAATCTGCTAGTCCCAATGTTTGTGTCTTAAAAAGTAATTTAAAGGATTAATGAGGACCAACCCTGTGACAACCCTCGCGAATGCGGAAATAATAAACAAACAAGCATGTGAATTATATTGCGGAAAAAGGTAGTTTTTAAAAACTTTTATACATGCAAGTTAAATAAAACGAGGAGTGTCAAAATATTACAACTAAGTGCGGAAAATAACAAAGAGACGGAGTCTCTCAAAATGTTAACAAAGAACAAGTGTTTAGCAAATAAGTTAAAATCGTCTAGAGGTTAATCTTCCAGGGACAACGCCCGCTAGCTCACACCCGAACCCCAAAACATCATATCCAAAAAGGCATCCAAGCAAGCAACCTGTTCATTCATGAAAAACATGAACGCCACAGTCAGTGGGGAGTAACTCCGGGTTCTCCCAGCCATATCACCTTTACCGTACATATAAGGAAATACAAAAGTAAAGCATGCATATATATATACATGTGAGTTGCGATAAGAATAGATAGGCAATTCTATAGATAATGATGAGATCATGTGGAAATCAAATCCGTAACCATCATGTTATTCAAAGACTCGGGACAGACACTCTTAGGCAATCGAATACGCTCACTAGGGCTTGCATCTAACCGTTAGCGGTATAAGATTGATAAGATTGAGACTCGACAGACAAACCAGTTAAGTCATGCGATGATCACATAATATCCAACATATTACCATCCATTCACGAACCAAAACCTTGACGGTGTCAAGTCATGCAATGACCATTAATAAAATCATGAAATCACGCATTCAAAGACAGCGACACAAAGACGACCTTTCTCACGGTAAATGAAACGCACTAGCATCGTGTACATGGCAAGTATGATTAACGGCATCCACGGGATCACATTTCCCTGAACTCATACGCGATGCTTACATTTCGCCTATGTAGACACATTTCCTCCTGGTAGGAACGATAAGGCTCCTAATCTAAACCTGGCCAGATTCTCGGAATCACATTTTCCGATTCGATATGCGATCACGTTTCGCACCCAAGACTCGGGCTTAAATAATAATAAATGCCGAGTACCCACATTCTCGGTAGATCAATTCACGAAAGAGGCGGAAAAGAGCTCAAGCCTCATAACAAGCGGTACGCTACATGCAAATAAAACCACCTCGCAAGTACACAACATTTGACGGCCGGGTCGATCAACGCATAGCGTTCAACTCCCAACAACGTCGTCGTATGCCCACTAACACATGAATTTAAGCAGTAGGATACCTCTCCGTTCCGACATTCCAGCCTTACGAACGGGAAGGTAGCCAAGGGAATGAGAATACAAAGCACAAGACAAAATAGTGCTCAAACCGACTCATTTGTAAAAACCGACTCAAAGAGGGAACATATCGAAAACCGTCACAAAACATGTGATACATGCGAAAGAGATATCATATATTCAAAACATGAATATTATAAGACATTACGTAAAATTATACGGTAAACCGATCATGCGAACTATTATAAATTTCGAGTTTTAAAAGTCAAAGGAAAACAACACAGCCGTGTTGCAGGCCGGGCAAATGACCGGTGGCCGGTGGGCCGGCTCAGAACAAAGGCAAAATCCCAAAAACAGAGAAAAGAGGTCTGGGCCGGTCAGTCGACCGGCGGCCGGTCGACCGGCACAGAGCACAACACCAAAATCCAACTTCACGTACTGATGTATTCCAGGCCGGGGTGGAGGGAGGCGGCCGGTACCCCGGCTCGGAGCACAACACTAAAAATCACAAAAATCACAAGTTTGGAAACTATCAAAACAAGGGTCTACTTCAAATGGTCATAACTAGAGTTCTATATATGGGAATGCAGAAATTCCAAGTCGAGGTGATAGCTTATCCTCTTACGGTTCCAACGAGTGGTCACAAGCCCAAAACAAGCGAGTAACGAAGGAGTTATGATCATTCTACGAAAAAGGGTCGGTGCAGGAAATTCCCAGCCGGGCACTAGACCGGCTGCCGGTCCTTCGGCCAAGAACACCCTTCTACCCGAGAACCACCAACACCATTCCTATCATTTTCAATTCTCCTAATTCACTTCTAATAATTACCAATAATCAATATTCATCATCAACAATCATCAAATAACAACAATCATAAATCATAACATGATTCCTCAGCTTCTAATCATATTCCAAATACGATTTCTAACATATAAAGCATGCAAAACACGTAAATGATACCGAGTAACCCTTCACCGTTACCTTTACGCGTCTTTAATCGATTACTAAGCCCTCCTAGTAGTCTCCACCTACAAATAGGTAATAAAAGATGAATAAAATTCATCTTGAGAAAGACGGCTAATTTAAAAAACGAGAAAGACGGTAATTTTATTACCAATACGGATAGAGGAAGATAAGAGGGGAAGATTAAGACGAACTTACGAGAATTCTATCGAGGAACGAAGGAGATACGTCGATTCTAAGATCAAAATCCAAGAGGGAAAAAGATGAGCTTTCTTAATGGAGAAGAAAGGGGTTAGTGTGTTTGATTTGTGTTTAATGAAGAATTAGGTTAAGGAAATATGAGATGTGTGAGTTATGAAGGAAAAGTCAAAGACGATTTCCAAAGTCCAGAAAAGTCAAACTAGACTGAAGACGGCTTTTTCATGAAATCTCGCAGAAATTCCAAATACGAACTCGGAAATTCAAAATTCGACTCGGAACTTAAAAAAGCTAATTTAAAACTTAAAATTACTGAGACGATTTCGTAAAATATTTCTACTAGAAAAATAGGGTACATTTGCGGGTGTTACAATCACCCCACCTTTTAAAAAGTTTCGTCCTCGAAACTTGAGAGTAGAAAACAAAAGTATCAAGGATAAGAATCAGTTTACAAAATTAATCCGAAAACTTTTATAAGGGAAAAAATATTTATGAAACGAAGTTCATCTAGAAAACGGTTTAAAGAAGAATTTTCATAAGTGTGAAACTTTACTTACGGATCTCAAGAATGCTCGTCGCGAACGAGAACTCTAATTATCCAAACCAATCTTGGTCGAAATAGTGAAGTCGAAATTCAAAACAACGTTAGTAAGTGCAGGACTAGTTATCAGACGTCTCCAATAACAAGTGCAAACATCCAACCAAACGTAAAATCCAAATATAAAAGCGAAAGAAATCTATTTTTTTTTCCAAAAAGGAGGTACAAAAAGCATCTTTAGACTTCTTTGAAACGCTAAATTTGAAATATAATATGGAAATTTGAAGGTTTTATCAAAGATAAAATCAAATAACAAGACATTACACGTACATAGAGCGACTCGAACATTAAGTTCACAAATCACGATAACAAAATATATACAAAACACGCAAAAACAAGACAAATTGAACTCTTAGGGATAGGAAGATCACGATGAAATTGGCACGAAAATCTACAAGAACTCGATAGTACTAACTCTACTGATACTCTAATCCTCAAGAGGATGTAATTTACCCAAGTTACACCTCAACATTTTCAATCATTTGATTTCTACTAAAATCCTTCATAACCACGAGACCTCAAGTCATCCACATATCCATTCAAACCTAATTAGCATCGACTAGGGTCCATAGATTGCAATCTGCAGGAGAGGTCCTTTAACGCAATATAAAATCCCTAGATTCATCAAACTCTATCTGAGACCACTAACCAAAGAAATCTCATTGTAGGGGGACCATATCTAGTAACAACCACAAAGTGAACGGCCCTTACCATAAAATTCTCTGATCCACTTTATTCCAAAATTCATTACAATGAACTTTCTCATCCTCGAAAGTCAAAACACAATCAAAGCAACAAACATAATTATCTAAGATTCAACTAGCCTCATCCAAAGTCTCACGACAACGGAAAATCCCCAATCCATTATCGGCTATAAGGATTCTTTAATACGCCATAACTTCCTTAATTCGATCATTACTACGCTCGAAGCCTCAAATATAAATAGCCACATTAGCAAACTACGGAGGTTACTAATCCTCAAGATAATGGGTTCACCATTCTATCTCTATATTCCATAACAACTGAGCACTCACTATCCAAAGCTTGCTACGAATATTTCTCAATCTCAAACTTCCTTAAGAATCAAAGAGAATTACTAATCCCAAACCGCAAATGACCAATCACTTGGAAATCAAACAACCATTCAAATCATCTATTTCATCTAAACCTCAAAATGAATCGATTTTCATTGATGACAAAACTCCTCAAACTTTGGGTACCAACTCAATTACCCTAAAGCAAAGTCTCTTTTAGAATCCACCAATTAGAGACATCAAATTCCCAAATGATATCCCAAGCAACCGCTATACTACTCAACATCAACAAACTATTATCATGATCAACTCAATTCTCAAAATATCACTACAATACCAATGTCCAAATCTAGAACTACTAAGAGAGGATACATTATCACTATTAGGATTCATCCTAGAGCTTAAGTCCTATTTTCCATGATCAAAAGCAACAGGAAATTTGCTAAATCCAAAGACACATATTCTAGCTAAAGAATCCCAAAATTCATTACACTTATTCTCTAAGCTTTAGAAACGGAGTATCCAATCCACTAGAGAAAAGATGAAGGAGCAACGAGATAGAAAACGGTACGGAATCTCAAGGAGAACACGAGAATAAATAAGGCACGAGATTACAAGAGAGGAGCGCTGAAAAATAACGAGGTCAAGAAGGAGACAAAGCAGATAGTAGAGGTATGAATATATCCGAGTAAGAAATAAGATACGAGCATGCGATTTCTTAAAGATCAATCTTGACAAAAACATTCAAGAATGGAAATGAAAAGGGACAATGGCACGGGTAATGGTTTAAGGTTTAATCCACAAAATTTCTGCTTTCAAACTTAATGCGATAATAAAAAAACTTAATTATTCCTCTACAAAGGCCTCTTACAAGGGACCATCATACCACGAACAATCATAAAAGTAAGGTACACCTAGATTTAACAAATCAATTACAACTCAATTCATCCACCCTTTCATATAACACGGATTCCCAATTGCGTAATTGCAGCTCAAGCATAATAACATTCTCTCAACTCCATAATTTGACACATTCCCAAACGTTTCAAAAACCAAAGAACCAATAAGGAATTCTCCATACCAATCTCTTTTCAACTCCTACGGCCACAAGGTAGAACACCGAACAAAACGTCATCATCAATATCATATAGCCCACGAGTTCATTATTAACAAGTACAACCTCAAGTCAAACATCATCATTAACGTCCCAAGGTATTTCCATCATAGATTACATCATCGAATCTCGCTCATATCTATAATCCTCAAGTAATATGGGTCAACTTACAACGAAACCTTACTACTTCAACAAGTCTCCGATACCATAAGATAAGATCATATCTTTAAATCCAAGAACTATAGCCAGATGCTTTTCCCACCAAGCCTATACTCACAAACCCACAATAGGAAACCACAAGACGTCACTTAACCTCAATAATATTTCGCACCTCAAGCTATCATTCAAAACTTCTTATTTACACCAATTAGACCTATCATAAGCATGCTCTTCCAAACAATACTAAACTTCTAAGTCCAAAAGACTAATTTACTAATGAGTTTAGAAGTCCTAGCCACTCATTCAACCTTACACCATCAAATACCATGAACTATCTACACATTAGTCATGGCAAGCATCAAGCATTAAGATCATTTAACATACCTTACCACACTTTCCTCAAGGATACCATCTCTCACCACCATAGGGTGAAATTAGATCTATATCATTTTCCTCAAATCACAAATTCATTCTAACAACACTAATATTCCACAAAATTTCAAGTTCTTCCGACCAAGTATAATATACCACCAACAAATGGGTATGACATCCACAAAAATGTTAGAAAAGGAAGGTAAGGATACCAATGGTAAGATGGAGGAAACTATCAAGAGAAATTTCCAACAGGCAAACAAAATGGAAGAGAAAGAAGCACCTAAATAGAAGGAAGAGAGCATAATACAATAAGGATGAGAGAATTCATAGATGAAGAAGAAATACACTTCAATTAGGCTTGTAAATCTTCAAATCTTCGGTAGGGGATACCTCGTCTAGGTAACACAATGATCCACCTAAGACGGTAGATACAAACAAACATAACATCAATCAACACAATCAACAAACAATTTAGAACCTAACAAACATCAAGTACACCAAGACTAC
Organism: Heliosperma pusillum; assembly: GCA_022085475.1. Taxonomy (NCBI): domain Eukaryota; kingdom Viridiplantae; phylum Streptophyta; class Magnoliopsida; order Caryophyllales; family Caryophyllaceae; genus Heliosperma; species Heliosperma pusillum. Next base: position 27,896 of record JAIUZE010046808.1, read on the forward strand.
CAAGTAAAGTCCTTAATTTCTACCCATCTCTCATTATTATTTCAAGGTCAAGTAGTTTAAGTTTAGGGTTCACGTGTGTGCGTCGGGAGCGATAAAGCTCTGATACCAACTGTGACAACCCTCGCGAATGCGGAAAGATAAAACATACAAGCATGTGAATATATAGCGGAATATGAAGTTTTTAAAAAACTTTTATACATGCAAGTTAAATAAAACCGGAGTGTCAAAATATTACAACTAAGTGCGGAAAAATAACAAAGAGACGGAGTCTCTCAAAATGTTAACAAAGAACAAGTGTTTAGCAAATAAGCTAAAATCGTCTAGAGGGTAATCTTCCAGGGACAACGCCCGCTAGCTCACACCCGAACCCCAAAATATCATATCCAAAAAGTCAATCCATGCAAGCAACCTGTTCATTCATGAAAAACATGAACGCCACCATCAGTGGGGAGTAACTCCGGGTTCTCCCAGCCATATCACCTTAAACGTACATATAAGAAAATACAAAAGTAAAGCATGCATATATATATATATATACATGTGAGTTGCGATAAGAATAGATAGGCAATTCTATAGATAAA
>JAIUZE010046810.1:0-70909 GCA_022085475.1 Heliosperma pusillum
TCGATAAAGTAACAAATATCTAAGATATTTTTATTAGTTTAATCGAAACAATTAAAATATCTCAAGTGAGTGGAAAACGATGACATGGGCGTGTGACTCATGCCAAAGTCGAGTTTCGGGTTTGTTTTCGGGATTTACGATGAGTCGGGAATAGTTAAATGATGTTTCGTATTAAACAGTAAAAGTTATTCTTTCATTCCGAAGAAATTCAAATAATTATATTAAATTATGATAAATCAAAATAAATCTAAATAAAAATAAATCAAAAATATTATTTTTTTAAATAAAATTTCGGTCTTCATACTTATGAGACGAGTCGGGAAAAGTCAACGAAGTCAAAGTTGACTGAAAAGTCGAGAAAAGTCGAAGATGACTTAAAAGTCAAGAAAAGTTTAGGACGACTTAAAAGTCAAGAAAAAGTCAATGACGACTTTAAAAAGTCAAGGAAAAGTCAAAGACGACTTAAAAGTCAAGAAAAGTCAAAGATGACTAAAAACGGTCTTGTCATGAAATCTCTCAGAAATTCCAAATACGAACGCGGAATTTCAAAATAAGACTCCGAACAAAAATTCCTATTTTAAAAACTTAAGTTCTACTGAAAAGTGTTAGTAAATATTTTTACTAGGAAAATTGGTAATTTTCGGGTTGTTACCATCACCCCCTCCTTTTAAAATTGGTCAGTCTCGAACCTTAGAAGAAGGAATGAAACATATATGTAGGTCTATTTCAAAACTGTTAAAAATATATTTGTAATAAAAATATAGGGTCTTATCAATGGGGCGGAAGGTTCTCGTCAGCTGTTAAGAACATCGACGTCCCAAGTCAAAGACTTTAAAACATACTTTTTCGCATCAATAAATGAGGAAACTAGTTATCGAACGTCTCCAATAACGAGCCTCAACACTCCTTGACGGTAAAACTACTTGAAATCATTAAAATATTTTCAAAAGCTTTTAGTTCAAAAATTTCTATAGTAAAGGTAATAACTCTACTATTTATGCCTAAAATTTCTAACTAAAGCTTCTGGTAATCTATCTATAAGAAGTGATATTCGATAGAAGGAACGGATTATTCGAAAAAATAAATCGAATAGAAAGAGGAAAGAACGAGGAATGAACCACAATACTATCTTCCATCTATGAAAATTCAAATGTCGATCGTAACTCGATAATACTAATTGCAACAGAATCTAATCCTCAAGAGAGTGCAATATATCCTCAACATTTTCAATCATCTGATTCCTACCAAAATATTTCATAAGCATGACACATCGAGTAACTACTCCCAATTATTCAAATTTAATTAAAATCTTCAAAGGTTCATCGGTACTGTAAACTCCATAACTAACAACCCATGAAAGATTCATTACGAACTCTAATCTTCTTAGCTCCATCGAAACTCTTATTGGAAACCACCATCAAAATATTTATAATTAGGGAAACAAGACCGCTAACAACCACAAAGTAAAGGAGGCTTACTATGGAATCCTTTGATCCAATTTATTCCAAAATTCATTATCTTAAGTTATTAATAATGAACTTTCTCATCTTCAAAAGTTAAAACACAAATCCTCAAAAGAGATTAGTCACCCAATATCATTTCACTTAACTTTTGCCAATCATAGGGCAATGCGACCGTAAATCAATTTATTTAGTTCCTTCAAACTCTCAATACATCGGTTTTCGCTTATGACAATATTCCTCAAGTTTGGTCATCCAAATCCAAAATTCCACAAGGTAATTATTCCCGTTAGGGTCCAACATTTAAAGACCACAATTTCCCAAGTAACACTTAAAGAATCACTAAAATTCTTAACCACTACTACCAACTATCATTATGATTATTTCGATCCTCAAAACGATATTGCAACATTAAGCTTTCATAGTCTAAAAATACTAGGAGAGTTTCGTCCTAAGTTTATCCTCAAATCACAAGTTCATTCTAATAAACACTAATATTCCACAAAATTCAAAGTTCTTCCGACTAAGTATAATATACCACAAACAAATGGGTATGACATCCATAAAAATGTTACAAGAGGAAGGTAAGGATACCAATGGTAAGATGGAGGAACTATCAAGAGTAATTTTCAAGAGGCAAATAGGTTGGAAGGGAAAGAAGCACCTAGATAGAAGGATGAAAGCATAATACAATAAGGATGAGAGAATTCATAGATGAATAAGGAATTCACTTCAATTAGGCTTGTAAATCTTCAAATCTTCGGTAGAGGATACTCCTTCTAGGTAACACAGATCTCTTCTACACGAGGTCCAACCATCTTCATAAGAGACAAAACAAATTAAGTTACTCCTAACAATTAGCATAAACAAATAGACTACAACATAAATCCTAATCTACCCATCCTACCCTTCTATCTCACAAGTTTATTATTTATTAATGTCAAGTTATTTATGCAAGGGTACACAAACGTGCGTCGGGAGCAAAATAGCTCTGATACCAACTGTGACACCCTCAAATTTGCGGAAAGAAAAAAATAATTTAAATAAATAAAAGATGAGAATACGTTTCTAATAGGTTCACTTTAGTGAAAATCGGTAAATTTTAAAACCGGAACCTACTATTAAATATATTCGTCATAACAAATGTGTCTTAAAGAAAAAGGTTCATAACAAAAGGAAATAATATTATACATAATAATTATCCAAAACGGGAGACATATCTCCCGTAAAAATACGGAAATAGAAGAGTGTATAATAATATACAATCCTAAGAACCGAATATAGGTCCAAGGTAAATACTTCGCTCGCTAGCTCGTCAATGTACCCAAGTATGCATCACAAACCTGCCAACCGCATTAAATATAAACACGGAAGCCACAGTCAGTGGGGAGTAACTCCGAGTTCTCCCAGCCACGAAATGTCGAGTTTAATAAACATGAATAACATAAAAGAGATGTATATGGAAAATACAAAACCTTAACATATACGATATGCTTTTCATGTTGTGAAACAATTAACTAACATATTAACCTAGCATATGAAAGCTATCATGTGAATTCGGTAATAAAATATAACTCGAGGTAGGGAAGCTGGTATGCTGGCTCAGCGGTTACCAAGTAACATGGCCCTGATACACTCAAACCCTAATCAACACGTAATCATGTTAATCAGTTAACAAACGGTAATCCAAACTCTATCAATCTTAGCCGGCTTGCATCTCACCTTCTAAAACTCATAGAATCATACAAACATGAAAGACAAATACTTCTACAAACAGGCATAAGTTCTTCGTCCAGTCAATAGTCGACTTCTGTAACTCGAGGCTATACCACAAGGTAGGAAAACATCCTAGTCCTAGACTGATCAGACCTAGCGACAACAGCTATTCCATTCCCCATCTCATGACCAAAAGTACACAAGAATCTCTACTAGGCGACCCCCTAGACAGAGTTGGCTAGTACTTAAGCTGGCTCCATTCCCAAAGTGAAACTATTAGGCAGCCATGCCCCGACTTGGAGATAAACCCCCCAGGCCGAGACACAAAAGCTATCAAGCGGTAAACTCCATATGCTCGTTAAAGATAGTACGGCCTATCAATGTCATGGTCCAAGATACTAATTTAGAATTAGAATGGTCAAGACGCCATATACTCATAATTCTCTATGGGTACTTAGTCAACACGACATATATCATACAATTAAACAGTCACGGGAAAAACTTCCTATCATGTGACTAATTGCATATGAATCATATTCAAATACCATATCGCCTCATATCTACTAAGGCTCATTCATTAATTAAATAAAACCTTACTTGAAGACAAATCCCCGACCCGAGTCCCGCGACGGGTCATCAGTCAAAACGGGGCTGACTAGATCTTAGTTTGACCAAACCCGTTTGGTCAAACCGGCTAGACACAGAGTCTTTACCAATTAGACTTAGACATAAAAATCAACATATTCATTACATGTTATTTTATTAAAACTTCTAACATGTGAAGTATTAAACCTTACGAAAAACCCGCTTGACTTAAAGGATATCAATTTAAACTACGATCTCGTATTATAATGTCTAACATGTGAGAAATAATAATTTTATGAAAGACCTTTTTAATTAAATATTTTACTTATTAACATTTCCCACTTGCTAAATATTACAAAACACGATAAAATAGCAATAACTCAAAAACCGTCACAAGTCCCAAAGAGGGACCCACGGGCTGATTTTGGGCCGGACCTAACATGGGCATGGACTGGGCCCACGGCTGTTTTTGGGCTGTTTTGGGCTTTTTGATCGACTTTACTAAAAACCGTTTCTTAATATTTCCCGCATGCTTAACATATTTAAAACCCGTCAAAACAACAACAAAACAATCAAGTATCGACCCAACCCACTAGCCCACTCACGGACCAGCCCAGACCGGACCTGGACCGGGCCTGAACCGGCCTGAACCGGCCTGGTTTGGGTCGGTCAGCCCCTCTACACGGTTCCACCAACAACAAATCCAAATTATTTCTAACATGTTTTAATTAACAAACATCCATTTTTAACAATCAATTTAACCATCATTCATACAAAATCATGGTTATAAATAAATCATCAAAATATGTCAAGAACACTAAACATGTTAAAAATTTCATACAACATAATAATCATAACTACTTATCATGTTACTACCAAAAACCATAAATAACAATAACATGAACAAAAACAAAGATATGTAACATTAATTCGTCGAGTAACTCGGAATCGTTACCTTCGCTAGCACAAAATCAAGTAGCACCAAAAAAAAATAAGAACTTAGAAACCCTTCTACTAGTCTTCTCCTAAAATATACGAGTCACCAAACTCGTCTTCAAAATCTTCCCCTATAAGAAATGACAAGAATAACATTATTAGAATTAAAACTTGATTTTCCATAATTAAAGTGTTGAAAACGATTTTGTCGGAATTGGAAATAAAACGTACGTGGAGATGAAGAGCGGAGAGGAGACTCTAGAAATATAAGTTAGGACGGATTTGAACAAGTAACGAAGGTTTTGTGACGATTTTGCTCAAGAACGATGAAGAACGCTCAAGAACACGAAGAACGATTTTGATTATATTAAAGAAGGTATTAATTAGATGTTAAGTCGATTTATTGTAAAATGTAAAGATAGTTAGTGAGTAAAGGGGGAGGGAGTGCCGTGTAAATATAGAGGAATTATGGAGTCGGGTTTTGAAATTGTTGTTACGGAATTGACTCGGGTTTTATAATTATATTAAGGTAATTAATTAGATATTAAGTTAATTAAATCAAATATCTAGATATTATTTAGATATTATGTTATTGTAATCAAAAGAAAGAAAATATCAAGTCCTATGAGAGGAAGAGGAGCCGTGTGAAATGAGAAGAAAATGGGTCTGTTTTTAAGCGATTTGCGTAATTTAAGTTGACGGATCGATAAAGTTACAAATATCTTAGATATTCGTATTAGTTTAATCGAAAGAATTAAAAGATCTAAAGTGAGTGGAAAAAGATGACATGGGGCGTGTGACTCATGCCAAAGTCGGGTTTCGGGTTTGTTTCGGGATTTAAGATGACTCGGGAATAGTTAAATGACGTTCGGGATTAAACCGTAAAACCTTCTCTTTAATTCCGAACAAATTCAAAATAATTTTATTAAATTATCATAAATTCAAATAAATCTTAATAAATTAAAATAAATTAAATTTATTATTTTTTCAAATATAATTTCCGTCTTTAAAATAAACCCTAAGCTAACTTTTGTTGTAGGCATTTCCTGGAGAAGAATCCCTGGACAAAGTTGTAGAGGACCCTCCCTAGGACCAAGATTGATCATTGGTTAGGTTTGTTTGAGTGTGGAAGACCCCCATGGACCCTGTTTAAAAGGACTGTGAATGACTGGTTGTGGCTGAGGGTTGTTGCTGTTGTGATGAGTTTGTTTTGTTGTTGGCTGGGTGTTGTCTTGGCTAAGACTTGGAAAGTGGATGGCTAGGCATGTTTCTGGCTGGTAGGGTGCTGTCCTTGCTGGTGTGGAATGATGGTTACTTGTGTTGAATAGTGCATTGTCATAGCTAGTCATGTTGTTGGCTGCCTTGTTGTTGTCTTGAATGGTGGTGTTTTGTATGCCTTGAACTTGTGTCTTGTCTTGGTCATGTATTCCTGTTGCAAGTAGTAGTGATGATAATTGTTCTTGTTTATGCAAACAAGCAACCTTTTGATAATGACATATCATGCATTCCTAAATCATTACATACACTACCATATTTTACTACATTGCATGTGAATAAAATAACAAAAATAAGAGGCCTTTTGGACACATGAGGTCCGACCATATTGGCTATAAAATGGACAATAGTTGTTCATTTCTGATCACTTGATTTTGTGCTTAATTCACATCTCTCTCTAAATTTCATCTTCTCACTAAAACTCTCATAATACTAATATTTACTAAGTATTACTAGTGTAGTAATATATGCTAATATTGGTAGTATATTATCTATCTTATTATCTAGTTAATAATAAGATTAGATTATTTGGTATCATCTTGGTGCAACTTGAAGGAGGTCTTCTAATTTGGAGATTGTTCTTGGATCATCCTTGTTTATAGCTCAAGATCAATAAGAAGGAGTTCTTATTGTGCCTATTTAATTTCCATTTCAATGTGAGGAAATTTCTTCTTTTATATAGTGTCTTTATATTTGCATGCATGTTACATATATCATTAAACGCTAAATTAACAAGTAATTTAGTAATTAATTAGAAGTGTCTACTTAAGGTCTATGGACTTTCATGTGGTATTAGAGCTAGCTTGTAGCATGTGTTGTAGTAGATGTCCTCCACAATAGTGCGCCACATAATAAATCTCATTAAGGAAATAATTGGGATATTTATTGACTATATATTTATGATTAGTCAGTTGATTAACGTAAATAAATAACGATTGGCTGACTAGAGTTTGACGTTGACTAGAGTTTGACGTTATTGTCGTTTGACGGCGGTAATTAACTGATCCCGTTCGGTCACACCTATAGGATGAAATCCAAATAGTAACTAAATATTTGTATATGATACAGTTAATTAGTCCATTACATATATTTGATATGTACGAGGGTTAATTGTTAGAAATTGTGTTAAGAACTCAAATTCGATTAAGTTTATTTTTCAATTATGCGATAACTGACTAATAAATTTATATCTTATTTTAATATGACTAAATAAGATCTAACTTAGTAATTAATTTTTAATTTACTAAATTAGTTGAGGTTTCACATATATTTTGAGATAGAGGTAATTAGTTAATTATATTTACAAGGAGTTGTAAAATAAATTAACTAAGCATTGTAGGACCCAATATATATTGATATAATGGTAAATATCACTTAAAAGTTAAGTACATATTATTTATTAATTTGTGTCACATAATTGTTATATGATCCAAATTAACACTTAATTATGCAAGATCATTAAGCATATGATCAATAAGTATTTGTGAGACAAATATCAAAAATCAAAATGGACCATATATTACCATATGTGCCGAAAATTGAGTGTAGTGGGTAGTGATGATGGTTGTTCTTATACATACTCACAAGTCACCATGTGAAAGTGGCATAACAAGTACACCATAATCATCACTTAGTTTAAGTTAAGGTAGTTTACTTGCTGACGGTTTTTGAACAGAACTTCGATAGGCGAGAGGTAGGATGAGTTCTCCTGTTTGAATAAAAAAATCAATTGTCCTGTTTTTTAAGTTAAGGTAGTTTACTACACACCACCACTTTGCATGGGAATAAAAGAAGAAAAAAATCACTCTCTTGGTGATCAAAGAGGCCGGCCATTTTGTCCATAAATAGGACAATTGTTGTTCAATTTATTACTAGATGATTCTTGCTTATTTTCTCATACTTCTGTCTACGATAAACCTCTCACTACATCTCTCATAATACTAATATTTACTAAGTATTACTAGTGTAGTAATATATACTAATATTGGTAGTATTTTTTCTATCTTATTATCTAGTTAATAATAAGATTAGATTATTTGGTATCATCTTGGTGCAACTTGAAGGAGGTCTTCTAATTTGGAGATTGTTCTTGGATTATCCTTTTTTTATAGCTCAAAATCAATAAGAAGGAGTTCTTATTGTGCCCATTTAATTTTCATTTCAATGTGAGGAAATTTCTTCTTTTATATAATGTCTATATATTTGCATGCATGTTACACAGACCATTAAACAATTAAACTAACAAGTAATTTAGTAGTTAACTAGTGTAACACCCGTGAAAAATCACGGGGTCGTATACTTTTTTTTTAAAGGAGACGATAAATTATAAATGTTAGATAATCATATATTTTATTTTTTGTACATGTATACTTTATTAAAAAAAAATATAAGTATATATAGAAATGTTAGATAATCAGATACTTTATTCACGGGATTGTTTTAAATTTTTATAAATTAAATGTATTTACTCTTAGTCAAAATAATTGCGTTTGGTATACATAGTTTTGTTGCGTGGCCACTCCCCGCATATATAAGACCTTCGAGACGTCATTTTATATTAAATACTCCATATAATGAGTTGATTTGTCTCATATATATATCGTTTATGATACATGTTTGAAATTTGATAAACTTGTTAAAACACTTAAAAGTAAATATTATAGTCAAAACAAATAGAGTAATAAAAAATAGTGTTAAATTTCCAAAAGTAAGTGATAAATAAAAATCAAAAACAATACTCAGTCACTCATTTTACGGAAATCCATATAATTTTTATCATTTTTTGTTATTATAATTTTGGAAAATTTGCACGGTAACCCCAAGTTTGACTTTTTGCCGAAAAACACAAATTTTTTAACTTGTAAACATTTGAGTGGCCATATCTCGATGTTACAAACTCGGAAAATGATTCAAAAATTTTCTTTTTCAGATGTTGTAACCCCGAGTTATTGTCAATCAACGTTTTTACGGTATCATTTTTGGGTATTTGGGGAAAAGCGTCAAAGTTGTCGGCTACCGTGAGAATTTTTCATAATAATTTTTATAATTTACGAAAATTTATACTCCCTCTTATTTAATCATTTCTTCCACTTTCGTTTTTGCACAAGAATTAAGAAAATACATTTGGACCACATAAAACACATTACCGCATACACAAATGAATTTGGACGACACAAAACACACTACCCAACAACCAAAAAAAGATAGAGGGAAGAATATCCGACTTACCCAAAAAGAAAAGAGGGAAGAAATGATAGAATAGGAGGGAGTAATTTTTACCAAAAGAAATAAAAGAGACCCAAAAACAAATATAATACGTGTGATGTAGGTGATGTCCCATTAATAATTGTAAGAAGTAAATGCATTTATGTGATTTCCCAAACCCCACAACATTATCCTCGTCTTAGACCAATTTCCTCACCCCATTGCATTTTTCCCATTACACAAAAAACTCCTACTGCGGCTAGAGCTGGCAAGTCTGACCCGACCCGAGTGACCCGACCCGAAACCCGAGCAAAACCGATCCGACCCGACCCGAGAATACTGCAACCCGAACCCGACCCGACCCGACCCGATGACGACCCGTAACCCGTTGACGACCCGAAAATCATTGTCCCGAACCCGACCCGAACCCGACCCGACATTGACCCGACCCGATATTGACCCGATTAAATTGACGCTCTGACAATTATTAACCTTAATAATGATCAAAATGAAAGTGATTTATTGTTTAAATTGATATGTTTGACTTAATAATGAATTAATTAAACCAAATAATAATTTAAAACTAGATTTAAAGGAAAAATATTGAAATATTCCGAAAAAATAACCGGACCCGATCACGACCCGACCCAAACCCGACCCGACCCGATGTATCATTTGACCCGAAAATGACCCGACCCGATAACGACCCGAACCCGACCCGACCCGACCCGAAAGGGTTGTCTGACCCGATACGACCCGAACCCGATACGACCCGAACCCGACATGACCCGACCCGAACCCGACCCGACTGACCCGATTGCCACCCCTAACTGCGTCCATCTTTTATCACCTACTAATCCTAATCTCTCTTTTGCATGCCCAATGTTTGATGCTCCAATGGTGATGGGGTAATCGAAGCATCATTGTCGGTTCTGTTATTGAGCTTATTATCAAGCTTCTTCTTCCGATCCTCTTTACTCTTAAGGTTAGATCTTCTTCCTAGTTCAATAATTTATTTCTCCTATTGCAGTATGTCAAACTTTGTGTCATTTACTTCTCAAAGTTCATAAATTTATTCCTTCTAGACATGCAATGAACAGGTTGATTATACATATATATATTTTATATATTTTTAATTTTAATAATTACAATAATAAATTTATTCCTTCCGTTTTTTTATTGCTTGGTTTATTCCTTCTTCCTTTTTTTTTTTATTACCAACAGTTCGTTCAATGTCGTAATTTGTCCTAATTAGAGGTGGTTGATCCATTTCCCCTATAACATGTTTCATCATTAATCATGATCATTATAATTATCCATCATCAAAATCATTTATCATCGATTTCCATCACCCTCTATTACATCATCTTCTTCGTCATCCGATCCAACAATTTGCGGTTCATAGAGGGAGAAAGTCAAGCTTTATGACGGAGAATAAATGGCACTTCAGGCCGGGGATTAAATAGGATAAGCAAATTTTTGTTGTGATTGGTATAAAAAGACTCTTAAGTGAGAAGATTTCAGTAATTTCTTACATGCAAGTATATTTGGTTAGCCCATCCTTCCATTTCTCAAGTTTCATTTTATTAGTTTGATACGAATCTCATTTTTCATAATTAATAGTAAGTCGATGAACTTCTGAATGTGTTGGTTGATTATTTGCATTTTGTCAGGAGACACAGACAAAAAAATGAGATAGCAACTGGCCCTGACTTTCGTTAATAGCCATTGCTAAGCAAACGGCGCAAGGGAATTGTCAAATCTCGAACTTGACAGGGAATTTAGTAGCGTCTGAAGGTGTCTGAATAATGACAGGAATAAAAACTCTTAAACCATTTTTGCTGCCTGAGATGACAGTAGCCCCAACTACGCAATCACCTAGATTAGTTACCACCAAACGTATACAATTGCACAATCCATTTCCTTTGTCAATGTTTCAAAGAAGCGTGACTATAGCTTCAACCTTCACCGTTAAATTGTGATTAGGTAGACCCGAACATCTAATAGTGTTAAGGAACTTGGTGGAGTAGAGGTCACGAATTAGAGTGCTGGTCTCTTCTTTACTAATTTGATTGGAGCTCAGGTAGACCTTTTCTTTAAAGGGAATAAGAGACAACACGTATTCATTCACCAACTCTACTATTCAATAGAAAAGGTGTAATGTTATGGGTTTGAATATATGGTTTAAGTTAATAATCATTATGAAATTCTACCTTTGTTTTGTTCAGGGATTTGGACGTTTATTCATTGCGTAACGGTACGGATTGGATTTATGAAGTCTTCATAGCAAAGTAAAAAGGTATGAAAGTTGATATGATGAAGGCTAACAGTTTTAACTGGAAAAAGAAGTGGTGTAAAACAGACTAAGTATAGTCTTGAGCTGTCTAAGACTTTTAAAATTCCTTGGGCATATCCCAAACTTAACCTAATAAATGCTTCTTATGTAGATGTGCTAGAAAAGTAATAATGGAGTATGATTTATTGGTTTACAAAGAGTCCTTATATCCTGTTTTTATTTTAATACCTTTTTTGCTCCAATTCTTAGGTAAAAATGAAGTAAACTTGTATTTTTATGTAGAAATAGGTACTGTTACTTCCAATGAGAACCCAAAAAGAATTATTTCTGGATCCTGTGATAAACCATTGTCAGTATATGATGTTCAGTTAGTTCGTACCCTTATCAAAAAGTGGTGAGTTTGCCCTTATTTTCTATAACTTGGATGTACATCGTTAAAAACAATGGATTCCTTACCTCATTAACATTAATCTAATTGTTTTAAATGTATTATGCCTCTTGGTGTACTCTCTAAGTTAAATGAGATAAGGAAAAAAAAAAGGACATAAGTAAGAGTTTGAATGAAATTGTTTCTAAAATACTATTCAATGAAGGGAACCATCAATCGGAATGGAGTGTTGTTCACCGGCCTATGTTACACATAAATCACAGTTAGAACATGAGAAAGTTGCCTGGATGGAAGTGCAATTAAAAATATTTATTAAGTCTAGATAGTAGGGGATGGATGCATACCTATTCATTCCTTTTAATGTCACTGATAGTTTTAATATTATCACCGTACGGGACATCACCATCATCATCGGGAATATCAATTATTTACAACGCGCCGGAGTAGAGAAACAACAAATATTATCAAATTATCATTGGTGGTGAGAAATTTATAAGCTGATACTTTTTAGTTCATAATTTAGACAATTAATAAAATATAAGATTGTGTGACTTACTTTTACTCAAATGCATTAGCCTCGGATACATCAGGATTCACATGATAAATAGTTGCATTATATTTTTTTTTGAACACGCCATTGCCTAGATGACAAACTATCCCCCATGTGAATCCTGATATGTTAAACCTAAAACGAACCTAAAAATATGACTACAAATTCAGTAGCGGTACCTTCATATATCTTGATTTCAACACATGGGATAAAAATAACCTTTGATTGTTTAGGATTGGGCTCTTCTGATATAAGATCCGCTGGTAGCTCTGTGTGTGGTTCCCATAATGTGTAACATAGCTACACCGACTGTATGAAATAGAGAAATTAGATCTTCAAACTCTAAGATGTAACAACAACTCTGATTGTGAAGATGTAAATAATGACACTATGTTAAAGTGATTTAGATCAACTAACTCAATGTCTTGACTCTTGAGGCTTTATGGTTCGACACTTATGTCCATTCTTAGTGAAAGTAATATGCCCAATCTCATAGTTTCCCAACAACATAATTCATAGGATAGACGGAGTTTGTTATATACCAAATAGATGGGCATCAAATAATTAGATGATAGGCAGGGGATAATCGAAGAATTTGAAGAATAGTCAAAAGTATACCTATGTAGTAAGTTGTTGGTACCCTGCCACCGGTAATGTCCTCAAATTTAGCAAACCGATAGCCATGGAGCGGAATAGATACATTTGATGTCACATGTGATACTACGGATGATAATTCAAATTGTAAGCGACATGGATTAGGGGTAGCTCCGTCAAGTCCAAGAGCCACTGTAGAGCTTAGCTTAGAAATCAGTGGCTTTCTAATACTCTGTATTAGCTTAAAGTATGCAACCATCAAATACTCTTATTATTACACCAAAAATTGTCGAAAGCATAATATAAAAGCAATAAGTAGTTCAATATACATTATGAAAAATAAGTGTCAGCTATATTGCACATTATGGAAAATATATTACATAGTTTTTAATATATAATCTTAAATATCTTTCTTTAAAAATTAGTGTTAAAAAGTACTCCCACCATCTGGTCATTTGTTTACCTTCCTTTTGGCATAAATATTAAGGAGAAGGAAGGGGACCATTTGTGGTTAGGATCATTGTATGACAAAATGGACAATAGTCCCATTGGGATATCAAATTACACATAGTTGACCTTACTAATATAGAAAGGTACCCTAAAATGGAAATGGTAAACAAATGACGGGGACGAAGGGAGTATTTCTATTGATGAAGCTTTGTATTAAATGTTTCCTGGAATTTTATGCTTGCACAATGATAAATATGGTTTTCTAATATCAGTATGTATGAGTATGCTTTAAACATCTTTAGAGACTTTTATTGTGAGAAAATCTTAAACAACGTATTAATACCCTAAAAAGATTAGTTATATATACTATACACACAACAAAAACAATAAAATGCAAAAGGTTAATTTTACAGCATTTTACCTTTGCATCAAGGAGTAGTTTTTCACTTGCAAACGGCTTTGCCATGTCTCTGATTTCAAGTCTTGTCCTGAAACACCAAACTAGGGGCTAAGACAAGAATAGGAAACATACAACACAAAACAAGAGCAAGATAGATAAACCCTGTATTTAGGGCTACCAAGACAAGCACAGGTAGCTCTAAATGCAGTGAATCCTAAGCTAAACGCACTCACTAAGACAAGCACAAGTGAATGACCCTAACCTATGCCAACAAACTAAGACTAGCACAAGTTTTGTTGAGGATTTTGAGCTAACCAAGGCTGGCACAGGTTAACAAAGAAAGAGTAAAACTGTGGTTTTTCATTCAGCATTCTGAGTACTTTGTTACATCAAAAGGATCTATATATAGAGCATTACATAGGATCTCCACCACACAACATAAAGCTATATCTGAGGGCTTGAAATGAGCCTTGAAATAACAACAAAATAGATACAAAAGTCTACTAATAGGACGAGCTAAACAGACTGCAAACAACTTCAGAAAAGTAGCTGAAAAAGCAGCTTTGTCCCTTTCCTGAAATGGCAATGCAGTGTAGGTTGTAGAAGGGTTTGTCTTGGCTGTTTGTTGCTTCAAAAGGTACCTTGAGATGGACTGCTACGACCTTCCCAACATACTAATTAATTACTACTGAGGGTCACACAAAGAGTAAGATGCTTTGTTCATTCATTGGTCTTGAAACCTGCTTTGCTCTCTCAGTGACTCATTAACTTGTGGGCTGTTTTTCTTGGACTTCTAGGGACAATCTAGAAAACTTCTCCTGGACTTTTTGGTAGCCAAGGGTCTCAACTTGAAGGGAAAAGAAGTTGGAGTCCTTGCTTGGATAGTTGTTGTAGGATATATGGCCTAGAACTGCTGCTGGTGTCTGAGGGTTCCTTCTGACTATTGCTGACTTGGGATCTTGTTACTCTGGTTGGCATGGCTTGTACTGCTGTTGTTTTTGTTGGATTATGAGCTCTTGAAGATGCTCTAGCTGGACTGTGTGTAACTTGGACATGGTGATCTTTTGTTGCTTCTGAAAACTCAACTGTTTGGGCTTGATGATCTGCCTTGGACTGTACAGGGATGTGTTTGTTGTTTGTTGCTTGAATTGACTTGTCAAAAGAGGTTGCTCCCCTAGCTCCTGCTTCATCCTCCCCCGGTTGGAGAGATTTAAGCATCAAATCTCCAGGGTTCTCTTCTTCACTGTCATAGTAAGGACTAAGGTCTCCTATGTTAAATGTGCCATGAACTCCATACTCCCCTGGTAAATCCACCTTGTAAGCATTGGCTCCCACCTTCTCTATGACTTCAAAAGGGCCTTCTGCTCTAGGCATAAGTTTGTTCTTTCTTTTGCTTGGGAACCTTTCCTTTCTGAGGTGTAACCACACCAGGTCACCTGCCTGAACCTCCTTCTTTCCTCTTGGCACCTTGGCTTTGATTTTGTACTGCTCATTAGTCTTCTCTATGTTTCTCTTAACCTGTTCATGCAACCTGAGCATTTGTTCCACCCTCTTCTTGGCATCATAGTTCAGTATCTCTTTAGGCACATTGTATAGCTCCATGGGCATGAGTGGGTTGCTGCCATAGACCACCTCAAAGGGACTGTGGCCAGTACTTGATGAAGGGGCCCTGTTGAAGGCAAATTCTGCTTGGGCTAGCTTGAGATCCCAATCTCCTAGTGACTTCTTCACAATGCACCTCAGTATTCTTCCTAGGGTTTTGTTGGTGATTTCTGTTTGACCATCAGTTTGAGGGTGGTGGGATGTACTAAAAAGCAGCCTGGTGTCTAGGAGCTTCCACAGGGTCTTCCAGAAGTAACTCATAAACTTTGTATCCCTGTCTGAGACAATTGATCTAGGCACCCCATGTAGTTTGACTATCTCTTTGAAGTAGAGCTCAGCAACCCCTGATGCATCCTCAGTCTTCTTACATGATACAAAATGAGCCATTTTACTGAACCTGTCAACCACAACCATGATGGAATCCTTTCCCCTAGGAGTCTTGGGCAGAGCCACAATGAAATCCATGGTGATGTCTTCCCAAGGTTTCTCAGGTACAGGTAGTGGAGTGTAAGGTCCTGCATGGAAAGAACTCTTTGCCTTTTGGCAAGTAGAACACCTCCTAAGAATAGCTTGAACATCCCCTTCCATCCAAGCCCAGTAAAACTGATCTTGCAGGATATCCATGATCTTCTGCACCCCAAAATGCCCTGCTAGTCTATTAGAGTGGACTTCCTTCACCAATAGATCCCTGTATAAGCCTCTAGGGACACACAGTTTGTTCCCTTTAAACAGGTAACCTTCTTGCAGCTGGTACTTGGTTTCTTTTACACTGAGATTGCTCTTCAAAGACAGCCAAGTCTCCATGAAATCAGGATCATCCTGATATAGTTCTTTCATAAACTCAAAACCTAGTACCTTTTGTTGGATTGTCACCAGCATAGAATGTCTCCTAGACAAGGCATCTGCTACCACATTTGACTTTCCTTCCTTGTATTTGCTTGAGAAGTTAAAGGACTGAAGGTATTCAACCCATTTTGCATGCCTTGCACTGAGCTTGTGTTGGCCATTTATGTATTTCAAGGCCTCATGATCAGAGTGAAGTACAAAAGGCTTGGGTTTGAGATAATGGCTCCAGTACATGAGGGCTCTCACCAAGGCATAAAACTCCTTGTCATATGTGGAGTAATTGAGCTTAGCCCTATTGAGTTTCTCACTGAAGAAGGCCACAGGATTCCTTCCTTGGATGAGTACTGCTCCAATCCCTACCCCACTTGTATCACACTCTACTTCAAATAGCTGATCAAAATCAGGTAGAGCTAGTATAGGTGCCTCACAAAGCTTCTTTTTGATGAGCTCAAAGGCTGCTTGTGCCTGTTCAGTCCACTTGAACTCACCCTTCTTCATCCCTTCTGTTACAGGCACCATGATAGTGCTGAATCCCTGTATGAACCTCCTATAGAAGGAGGCTAGGCCATGAAAACCCCTAACCTCAGGGATGTTCTTGGGAATAGGCCAAGACTTGATGGCTGCAATCTTCTCCTGATCCACAGATATGCCCTTGGCAGAGATGACATACCCCAAGAATTTAACCTCCTCAGCCATGAAAGTACACTTCTCCATGTTCCCAAAGAGCTTATGCTCTCTCAGTTTCAGAAACAACAACTTTAGATGGTTCAGATGTTCAGATTTGCCCTTACTATAGACCAGGATATCATCAAAGTACACCACAATGAAAATGGCCCATGAAAGTTTGCAACAGGAGTTCAATGCCAAGCTCAAAGTCAAGACCAACCAAACCATGATCAGTCCAACCATGATCCAATACCAACCTTACCCTATGCAAAAAGCTATCTTAATGCTTTGTATAGTCCAGGCCCAAGTCAACAAGCCATGACACGAGCCAGTGGTAGCCATGACACGAGCCAGAGCCAACCAAGACACAAAACAGACTCACAAAACAAGCCAACAAAACCTCAGAAAATCCAGCCAGCAGTAGTACCTTGGGGAGGGTCTCAAGGCAACTTCCAAGCTTAGGGACTCCAAACCAACTATGGGGTATGGTACTAGGGAGGGTCTACTACCTTTTTGTTCAGGGAACCTTCCTCAGAAAACGCCAGGAACACCTCTAAAACATAACCCAAGTTAACCTATCCAGTTACAGCCTTACATGGAGCAGTTCAGCTGTCATTGTCAAATCTTCCTCTTTTGGCCAAGCAAACTCAAGGGACTTTATGCTCAACCTTAAAGGATCAACACTACTTCAGTTTGGTCCAAAACACCAAGCTAAAAGTCCACCCTGTATCATATAAAAAGCAGTAGCAAGGCAACAAGGAAGCTGTCACTATCAAAGCTGTTTCTTTTGTTTAGTTTACTTTATTTTAGTTATGTAGCTGTTATTTTGTCTTTGTATGTAAGCCAATGTTGGCCCTAGATGTAGTTGGACGTATGAGATGTAATCTCCTTGCCTATATAAGGCCATTTCCTAATGAATGAAAGGCAGATTTGAAGTAAACACAAAAACTGAAACCTTGTTTCTGTTTAACATCTCTTGGCTGTGTGCTTGAGAACACCTTCCTTTGCTGTGTGCTTGGAAGAGAGTCTGGGTCCTTAGCTGTGTGCTGGGATTGAGTCTCAACCCTCAACCATTGGCTTTTGTGCTTTGGTTAAGGTTCTATCAGTTTTCATTGGCATTCAGTCAAGTAAAACAGAGCATATTGAGAGTGTTTTAACCTTAGCTTATATTGTCTTAAATTGTCTACTTTCTTAATAACTTCAGTGCAAATTGGTTATCAGGGCTTTGGTTTGTGAGTTCATCTACCTAGCTACATTAAAAATACAAAATCCAACCATGAGTGAAGAGAGAATCACAGGTCTTGAAAACACAGTTCAAGGTCTTGTTAGAACTGTAATGGAGGTCTCTAGATCTGTCAATGAACTCCTTGAGGGCCAACAGAACAATGATACAAGGGGAGGCAGAGGTCGAGGAAGAGGAGCACCTTTCCCACAAGGTGGAGGAAGGAGGAGACAACCTGTAGATCAGTTTGAAATGTCAGATTCAGATGGCTCAGATCACAGTCTTCTCAGACATCAAGACAAAGACATAAAGGTAGAGATCCCTGACTTTCTAGGTAGCTTGAACCCTGATGATTTCCTAGATTGGCTAAGGTCTGTAGAAAGAGTCTTTGAGTTTAAAGGATACACTGATAGAAAGGCTTTTAAGGTTGCTATCATGAAACTAAAAGGCTATGCCTCACTGTGGTATGAAAACATGAAAACCTTGAGGGTTAGAGAAGGGAAAGAACCTGTTAAGTCATGGCTCAAACTGAAAAAGAAAATGAGGGCTAAGTTTGTCTCTAGGGACTACACTCAGGACATGTTCATTAAGCTTACTCACCTAAAGCAAGACCAAAGACCTGTAGAGTCTTATCTAAGGGACTTTGAACAACTCACACTGCAATGTGAGGTTGTTGAGAAGTCTGAGCAAAAGATAGCAAGGTTCTTAGAAGGCTTGGATGAGAGGATAGCTAGTAAAGTCAGGCTGCAAAATATATACTCCTTTGAAGAAGCTGTCAACTTGTCCTTAAGAGTAGAAAAGTTGGGGAAAGGGAAAGCCAGTGCCTCTAAAACACCTGCTAGAACCCCTACCTACAAACCTTTTGTAGGAATCAAGATGGGAGAACCTGTGGCTCCTACTAAGGCTCCTTTCAACCCTGATAAAGGCAAGGCTGTTGAGGCAGGCCAAAGGAAGACTACCCCTCTCAAAAAGTGTTTTCAATGTCAAGGATATGGACATTTTGCTAGAGAATGTCCATCTAAAAGAGCTCTGAGTACCCTAGAAGTAATTCATTGGGGAGATGATGAAGTGTTGGTCTGTGATGATGAGATGGAAGAGCCTGAGGTAGAGGCTAGTGAGGAATTGATAGAGCCTGATGCTGGGTTAAGCCTGGTAACATGGAGGGTAATGCACACACAACCCCAACCCTTAGAAGAAGATCAAAGACACCAGATCTTTAGAACTAGGTGCACCATAAAAGGGAGGGTGTGTAATCTGATTATAGATGGAGGTAGTTGCACCAATGTAGCCTCTAAAACATTGGTGGATAAGCTAACATTGCCCACCAAAGACCACTCTCAACCTTACAGGCTTAGGTGGCTGAACAAGGGGGTTGAAGTTAAGGTAGATCAACAGTGTGTTGTTCCATTTTCTATTGGTAAAGGATATGCTGATGAGGCCTTGTGTGATGTGTTGCCTATGGATGCTTGTCACCTCCTATTAGGGAGGCCTTGGGAGTTTGATAGGGATGTTGTCCATCAGGGAAGGGACAATACTTACTCTTTCAGGTTTGGGAAAAAGAAAATCATCTTAGTGCCTTTACCCCCTATCCTGAAAGGGAACCCTCCACTTTTAACTGAAGTTGCTAAGGAAGTTCTGCTATTGAGTGAATCAGAAATGGAGCAAGAGTTAAATGATCTTAGGCCAGTCTATGTCCTCCTCACCAAGGGAGTAGGGGAAGGTTCTAACCAGGTGCCTAAGGAGGTACAAGCTTTGCTGAAAGCCTATGAGGATGTTTTCCCTGCTGAACTACCTAGTGGATTACCCCCACTAAGGGGAATTGAGCACCACATTGATCTAGTACCTGGGGCTGTCCTTCCAAACAAGCCAGCCTATAGAAGTGACCCCAGGGCAACACAAGAGCTGCAATCTCAGGTGGGAGAGTTGCTTAGCAAAGGGTATGTCAGGGAGTCTCTTAGCCCTTGTGCTGTACCAGCATTGCTAGTGCCTAAGAAGGATGGAACTTGGAGGATGTGTATAGATAGCAGAGCAATTAACAACATCACCATTAAGTATAGGTTCCCTATACCTAGACTCAATGACATTTTGGATGAGCTTAGTGGGGCTCAAGTGTTCACCAAGATTGATCTAAGACAAGGGTATCATCAAGTAAGGATTAGAGCTGGAGATGAGTGGAAGACTGCTTTCAAGACCAAACATGGGCTGTATGAATGGCTAGTGATGCCATTTGGGCTCTCCAATGCCCCTAGCACCTTCATGAGGCTCATGACAGAAGTATTAAGGCCTTACTTGGGAAAATTCATTGTGGTATACTTTGATGACATTCTAGTCTACAGTTCAAGCAAGAAGGAACACCTACAACAGCTGAACTTACTTTGTGAGGTTCTCAGGGAGAATAAGTTATATGGTAAGCTAGAGAAGTGCACTTTCATGCAACCTGAGGTTCATTTCCTTGGGTTCATCATCTCAAAGGATGGGGTAGCTGTTGATCCTGAGAAAGTAAAGGCAATCAGGGATTGGCTCCACCCCTAAGACAGTAACAGAGGTCAGGAGTTTCCATGGGTTGGCATCCTTCTATAGAAGGTTCATTCAGGGGTTCAGCTCTATCATGGCTCCCATCACAGAATGCATGAAGAAAGGGGAGTTCACTTGGGGAGAAAAGGCAGAGAAGTCCTTCAATACTATTAAGGATCTGTTGTGCAGATCCCCTATACTAGGCTTACCTGACTTTAACAAACTGTTTGAAGTAGAGTGTGATGCAAGTGGGTTAGGAGTTGGGGCAGTACTGGTTCAAGAGAAGAGGCCCATAGCCTATTTCAGTGAGAAACTAAGTGGAGCAAGGTTGAATTACTCTACCTATGACAAAGAGTTTTATGCCATAGTGAGAGCTCTGAATCATTGGGGGCATTACCTAAAACCTAAGCCTTTTGTGCTACATTCAGACCATGAGGCCTTGAAGTTCATCAATGGTCAACACAAACTCAACCCCAGGCATGCCAAGTGGGTAGAATTCCTGCAATCCTTCTCCTTTTCAAGCAAGTACATAGAAGGAAAGAACAATGTAGTGGCTGATGCTCTTTCTAGGAGATCTGTGATGTTGTCATTCATGGAGCAAAGGGTCCTAGGCTTTGAGTTCATGAAGGAACTCTACATGGAAGATCCAGACTTCAAGGAGGAGTGGGAAGTGTATGAAGAAGGAAAACTCAAGAAGGGGAGCAAATACTTGACACAGAATGGATTCCTCTTCCAAGGAAACAAACTATGCATACCTAGAGGTCCTTACAGAGGGTTACTAGTCAAGGAGGTCCATTGCAATGGGCTTGCAGGGCACTTTGGGGTACAAAAGACCTATGAGATATTGCATGAGCAGTTCTATTGGCCCAAGATGCTAGGTGATGTGCAGGACACTATCAAAAGGTGCAAACCCTGTCAACTAGCCAAGTCACAGTTCCATGCAGGCCCCTACACCCCACTACCTGTACCAAACAAGCCATGGGAGGACATCAGTATGGATTTCATAGTGGCATTGCCTAGGACACAAAGGGGCAAAGACTCAGTAATGGTGGTAGTGGATAGGTTCAGCAAAATGGCCCATTTTGTTGCTTGCAAAGAAGACAGAAGATGCCATGGGAGTAGCTGAGCTCTACTTCAAGGAAATAGTCAAGTTGCATGGGGTACCAAGAAGCATTGTGTCTGACAGGGACACTAAGTTTATGAGCCACTTCTGGAGGTCACTCTGGAGACTCCTAGGGTCAAGGTTACTTTTCAGCACAGCATACCATCCCCAAACAGATGGACAGACAGAGGTTACTAACAAAACACTAGGAAGGATCTTGAGATGTATCATTGCTAAGTCATTAAAGGATTGGGATATCAAACTGTCACAAGCTGAGTTTGCATTCAATAGAGCTCCCTCACACAGCACAGGTAAGACCCCTTTTGAAGTTGTTTATGGTACTAATCCTCTAATGCCAACAGACCTAGCACCAGTGATAAGGAAAGAAGTCAACTATGATGCCAAAGAAAGAGTACAACAAATGATGCAGATTCACAGTCAAGTCAAGAAACAGATTGAGAAAACCAATGAGATGTATAAGTCAAGAGCCAAAGGTCCAAAGAAAGCAAGGGAGTTCAAGGCAGGAGACATGGTGTGGTTGCACTTAAGGAAAGAAAGGTTCCCAGAGAAGAGGAAAAACAAACTCATGCCAAGAGCTGATGGTCCTTTTGAGGTGCTTGAAAGGGTAGGACCTAATGCTTACAAGATAGATTTGTCAGGAGATTATGGGGTACATGGGACATTCAATGTGGGAGACCTAAGTCATTATCAGGAGGACTCTGAGGATGAAGAGGATTTGAGGGCAAATCTTTTTCAAGAAGGAGGGGTTGCAACAGGAGTTCAATGCCAAGCTCAAAGACAAGACCAACCAAACCATGATCAGTCCAACCATGATCCAATACCAACCTTACCCTATGCAAAAAGCTATCTTAATGCTTTGTATAGTCCAGGCCCAAGCCAACAAGCCATGACACGAGCCAGTGGTAGCCATGACACGAGCCAGAGCCAACCAAGACACAAAACAGACTCACAAAACAAGCCAACAAAACCTCAGAAAATTCAGTCAGCAGCAGTGCCTTGGGGAGGGTCTCAGGGCAACTTCCAAGCTTAGGGACTCCAAACCAACTATGGGGCATGGTACTAGGGAGGGTCTACTACCTTTTTGTCCAGGGAACCTTCCTCAGAAAACGCCAGGAACACCTCTCAAAACATAACCCAAGTTCACCTATCCAGTTACAGCCTTACATGAGCAGTTCAGCTGTCATTGTCAAATCTTCCTCTTTTGGCCAAGCAAACTCAAGGGACTTTATGCTCAACCTTAAAGGATCAACACTACTTCAGTTTGGTCCAAAACACCAAGCTAAAAGTCCACCCTGTATCATATAAAAAGCAGTAGCAAGGCAACAAGGAAGCTGTCACTATCAAAACTGTTTCTTTTGTTTAGTTTACTTTATTTCAGTTATGTAGCTGTTATTTTGTCTTTGTATGTAAGCCAATGTTGGCCCTAGATGTAGTTGGACGTATGAGATGTAATCTCCTTGCCTATATAAGGCCATTTCCTAATGAATGAAAGGCAGATTTGAAGTAAACACAAAAACTGAAACCTTGTTTCTGTTTAACATCTCTTGGCTGTGTGCTTGAGAACACCTTCCTTTGCTGTGTGCTTGGAAGAGAGTCTGGGTCCTTAGCTGTGTGCTGGGATTGAGTCTCAACCCTCAACCATTGGCTTTGTGCTTTGGTTAAGGTTCTATCAGTTTTCATTTGCATTCAGTCAAGTAAAACAGAGCATATTGAGAGTGTTTTAACCTTAGCTTATATTGTCTTAAATTGTCTACTTTCTTAATAACTTCAGTGCAAAAGGCCTTAAGACTTCAGTCATAAGTCTCATGAATGTACTAGGGGCATTGGAGAGACCAAATGGCATCACCAGCCATTCATAGAGCCCATGCTTGGTTTTAAATGCTGTTTTCCACTCATCCCCCTCCCTGATTCTCACCTGGTGGTAACCTTGCCTAAGATCTATCTTGGAGAATAGACTGGCTCCACTTAACTCATCCAACATGTCATCCAGCCTTGGGATGGGAACCTGTACTTGACAGTGATATTGTTAATGGCCCTGCTGTCAATACACATTCTCCATGAACCATCCTTCTTAGGGACTAGGAGGGCAGGCACTGCACAAGGACTCAAAGATTCCCTGACAAATCCTTTTGACATTAGCTCCTCTACCTGCCTCTGCAACTCTTGGGTGGACTTGGGGTCACTCCTGTATGCTGGCCTGTTAGGTAGCATGGCACCTGGAATGAGGTCTATCTGGTGCTCTATGCCCCTTAGGGGAGGAAGTCCTGATGGTAGTTCTTCTGGAAATACATCCTCATGCTCATTGATCAGCTCCTTTACCTCTGGGGGAACCTCAACTGGTTCCTCAACCTGTTTGGACAAGAGGAAATATACAGGTTGTTCTTGTTCCACCTCTCTGAGCATGGCTGCCTCTGTGAGGAAAAGAACCTCCTTGGATCCACTGGTACTAGGACTACCATAGTCCCTAGTGTTTGGGGGTAAAGGTGTCAGGACTATCCTTTGATTCCCATGTCTAAAAGTGTACACATTGCTCTTCCCTTTATGCAAGGCATCTTTATCAAACTCCCATGGTCTGCCCAGCAGTAAATGGCATGCATCCATAGGCACTACATCACAAGTCACCTCATCCTTGTAGGTGCCTCCAATAGAGAAGGACACTAAACATTGTTGATCAACCCTTACTTCAGCACCCTTGTTCAACCATCTGAGTTTGTAAGGGTTGGGGTGGGGTTTGGTCTCCAAGCCAAGCTTGTTAACCAAGGTAACTGAGGCTACATTGGTACAACTCCCCCCATCTATGATCACATTGCAAACCCTCCCTTGAATAGTACACCTGCTCCTAAAGATTAGAGATCTCTGGTCTTCTTCTAGAGGTTGATGCTGAGAGAGCATAACCCTCCAAAGAACAAGGCTGTGACCAGTGTCTGGTGGGGCTACTACCAAAGGGGCATCACCTTCCTCTTCCTGTTCTCCTGTTCCCTCCTCCTGCTCATACTCAATGAGCCCTTCCTTCTCCCATTCCATGACTTCCACTGCTGTCAAGGCTCTTCTTGAGGGACAATCTCTCTTAAAGTGGCCATAACCTTGACATTGATAACACTTTCTCTTCTCCTCTGAAGAAGTGAGGGTGGGTTGCTGACTTACAGGTGTCTTACCCTTGTCTAAGGGGTTCCTATTAACAGTTATAGGAGTCCTAGGACCTTCCCCAATTATGACCCCAACATAAGGTTTAGTCATAGCAGGTTTGGTAAAAGATTTGGTTGTTTCTTTCCCCATTTTCTCAACCCTGAGGGATAGGTTAACCACATCCTCAAAGGACCATAGGGGCTGCATCCTAACCTTGTTAGCAATGCCTGGGCTTAGACCTTCTAGGAATCTAGCAATTCTTTGTTCAGGTTTCTCAGTGATGTCACATTGAAGGGTAAGCTGTTTAAACTCTCTCAGACATGACTCAACACATTTTTCATTTTGTTTCAGTTTAGACAGCTTGATGAACAAATCCTGGGTATAATCCTTGGCAACAAACTTGTTCAACATTTTTTTCTTCAACTTAGACCAGGATTTGATGGGTTCCTTACCCTCCCTAGCCCTTAGACTCTTCATGGTTTCATACCACAGGGAAGCATACCCTTTCAATTTCAGAATAGCTACTTTAAAGGCTTTAGCATCATTGTATCCTTTGTATTCAAATACTCTCTCTATATCCCTAAGCCATTCTAACAAATCATCAGGATTTAAGCTACCAGAAAACTCAGGAATGTCTACCTTGAGGTGTTTATCAGTGAGGCCATGCCCTGAAGCTCTGCTCCTTGTGGATTCATCTGAGTCTGAAGGTTCCTCCTCTTCAGGTGGTCTGGCCCTGCCTCCTGGTGGACCTAGGCCTCTCCCACAACCTCTGCCTCTTCCTCCAGCAAACAGTTGGTTGCCTATCACCTGATCCAAGGCTTTGGTTAGGGTGGTTACAATCTCAGCCAGGTCCTTCATCCTTGCTTCTACTCCTGCCAATCTCTCTTCACTCATTGGGCTATTTTTGTAGTTTTGAATGTAGTTTGGTTAAATGGACTCACAGTAGAAATAAACCTTAGCTCTGATAACCAATTTGAAACACCAAACTAGGGGCTAAGACAAGAATAGAAAACATACAACACAAAACAAGAGCAAGATAGATAAACCCTGTATTCAGGGCTACCAAGACAAGCACATGTAGCTCTAAATGTAGTGAATCCTAAGCTAAACTCACTCACTAAGACAAGCACAAGTGAATGACCCTAACTTAGGCCAACAAACTAAGACTAGCACAAGTTTTGTTGAGGATTTTGAGCTAACCAAGGCTGGCACAGGTTAACAAAGAAAGAGTAAAACTCTGGTTTTTCATTCAGCATTCTGAGTACTTTGTTACATCAAAAGGCTCTATATATAGAGCATTACATAGGATCTCCACCACACAACATAAAGCTATATCTGAGGGCTTGAAATGAGCCTTGAAATAACAACAAAATAGATACAAAAGTCCACTAATAGGACGAGCTAAACAGACTGCAAACAACTTCAGAAAAGTAGCTGAAAAAGCAGCTTTGTCCCTTTCCTGAAATGGCAATGCAGTGTAGATTGTAGAAGGGTTTGTCTTGGCTGTTTGCTGCTTCAAAAGGGACCTTGAGATGGACTGCTACGACCTTCCCAACATACTTATTAATTACTACTGAGGGTCACACAAAAAGTAAGATGCTTTGTTCATTCATTGGTCTTGAAACCTGCTTTGCTCTCACAGTGACTCATTAACTTGTGGGCTGTTTTTCTTGGACTTCTAGGGACAATCTGGAAAACTTCTCCTGGACTTTTTGGTAGCCAAGGGTCTCAACTTGAAGGGAAAAGAATTTGGAGTCCTTGCTTGGATAGTTGTTGTAGGATATCTGGCCTAGAACTGCTGCTGGTGTCTGAGGGTTCCTTCTGACTATTGCTGACTTGGGATCTTGTTACTCTGGTTGGCATGGCTTGTACTGCTGTTGTTTTTGCTGGATTATGAGTTCTTGAAGATGCTCTAGCTGGACTGTGTGTAACTTGGACATGGTGATCTTTTATTGCTTCTGAAAACTCAACTGTTTGGGCTTGATGATCTGCCTTGGACTGAATAGGGATGTGTTTGATGTTTGTTGCTTGAATTGACTTGTCAAAAGAGGTTGCTCCCCTAGCTCCTGCTTCAAAGACCGAGCTTTTTGCTATCGTAATAAGCTTAGTGCTTTGCTCCAAAGCAAAGTAAGGAGGAGCTCTACCTCCTTTGGAGAGTTGTATGATGATGCACTTTGGGCCGAGAATTCCATGAAAGCCATCAAAGATGAAGCGAATATGAAAACTCCCTCTCCTTCTTAGGCCAAACTTTGTTTATGTTTGATTTCATCTTTTGATAATCTTTGCGAAACATGCCTTAAAAAGTTTTAAAAATTCTCTAGTTTCCGCTGCATGTTATTTGTTTATCTTTATGCTTTCACGAGGGTTGTCACAATATTGATAGACAAATAAAGGGCTTTCATTCTCACAATTTTTGTTCATTTACAAGGGTAAAGTCGTGTCCCTTAAATAAAAAAAAAAACCTAACTCAATGCTAACTAATAGTCAGCGGTAAGTAAGGTATCGAATCCACAGGGAGACAGTAAAAGTCTATTTGCTAATAACTAAGTCTGTCTTAAAGGTAACAATTTCTTTAGGTTTGATTTGATTAGCTATAACTAAATGCAATAAAGTAAAAGACAAATTCACTAAGATTAAAAGGTCTAGGGATCAGGTTCACTAGAATGTTATCCGGGGAACGAATTTAATCAATTAAAATGTCAATCTAATTGCTTAACGTCATAAGAACGGTCGACTAAATTATGCCCCTTAGATCCAAGTCTAACATATGGTTGCTATCATTAAACTTATTCTTTTCGGTTGCGCGTATATTAGTTTTAACCCGGTCGGTGATAATTTTAACATGCAATACTAGAATTATAACAACAATCAAAAGACAACCGTATGATTTAACTAGCAATTAATAAAATAATCCCCTTTCTAACCTCCTAGATTTCCTTTAACTCTAGATTAATGGTTTAGCTACTCATAGTGCTAAAATTAACAACAATAATAAAGAAACTAAACCTGATTAACAATATATGAAAGATGAACAAGGAATAATTAAAGATCTAATGATAACTAATTGAATAACAAAGGAACATTAGTAAAATACCGAGTACAAGCTGAATTGAGAAGAACGTTGTTCTTGACCTAACCCTAGTAGCAATATTAATAAATATGAAGTTTTCGAAGAGTCTTCTCCGTAAAATAAAGCTTAGCTTATAATAAAGTCAAGTTTTATATTTATATAACATAATAAAACGATTTAAAGAAAGTTTAGGAAACACAAAGATTTAAAAACACTTGATCGAGTGTTCGCGGTAATTCACAGCTTTGCGCACTGACTTTCGAACAATTGCCATTTCTTCATTACTTATCGAAATGGGACGTGTGACCTATCATTGGAAAGATAAGAGAAAGAGATTTCCTTCCATGTGAATCACCTTGATTGGAGTTTTAGAACTCAAAATATTCAAAAAATTTTCTCGCATCACATTTGTTTGGTCTCCCAACCAGTAACCATAGTAACCATAGTAACATCTCCAAACACCAACCCGAACTCCATCAACATCATCATCAATCATATATTAAGAATCATATCATCTTATCACATCAATTATCAAAACAAATAACCTGAGTAGAGAAACCCTACCTTATAGCAAATCCGCAGTAATCACACAAGCAATCAGAAGCGTTCCTCTATGAAGTCCCCTCCTAAACAATCAATATTCATACAATCAATAACCTCTTCCCATTCCCCAATTCAATTAGGGTTTACAAATACTATGTAAACAATTACAAACATGAATACTTACCAAAACAATCAACCAAAACAGTGAAAGATCGGATCCGGCACAAGATGATCAAGGGTGTTCTTGAGAAATTAGGGAGAGTTTGAGAGACTAGGGTTTGTAATTATGAAAGCGTAACTGAATTATGAAAGTTAATTCCTCTTATTAACCCTTATTCATCCGCCTGATTTAATCCAAAAACCCGTCGTACTCGGTTGAGTGCCGATCTCACTCGGCCGAGTGCGCAAGAACATAATACTGTTCCAACCATCAGTCAACTCGACTCGGTTGAGTAGCCTCTACTCGTTCGAGTCCCCAATACATAGAAATACGGAGTATTACAGTCGTCCCTCCTTAAGAACGAAGTTTGTCCTCGAAGTTCAGAACTCATACTCCTCTCCTACAACCCTAACACCCCTACCAACCACCTACACTGACTCAACATACCACAACATACCACAACACACCACAACACAACACATAAATTGTAACACCACACATCATATGACACAATACATATGTTAAGGACACAACCCCAACAACATCACCTATGACACATATATACTAGTGACTGCAACATATCCTAGTAAAATGCAACTATCTCCTTCCCCCCTTTAGAACAAGGTTACGCTCTCGTAACCGAACATACCTCTACAAACAGATGCGGGTACTTCTCCCTCATTGCAGCTTCAGGTTCCCAAGTAGCTTCCTCCACGTTATAGTTAGACCATAACACTTTCGGCAGCGTAGTTTCTCCATTCCTCGTCTTGCGCACCTTTCGGTCCAAGATCTCCTTCGACACCTCAACATAGGTGAGTGCCTCATCCAGCTCGATAGTCTCAGCCTCAAGAACATGAGACGGGGGGTCAGTCACATACTTTCTCAACTAAGACACATGAAATACATTATGGACCCGGTCAAGAGCAGGTGGTAAGGCCAAACGATAAGCCAGATGTCCAACCCGATCAAAAATCTCATAGGGACCTATGAACTTTTGGCTCAGCTTGCCCCTCTTCCATAATCTCATCACCCCTCGCATATGTGACACCTTCAAAAGGACTTTGTAACCCACCTGAAACTCAACATCCCGGCGACGAAAGTCTGCATAGCACTTCTGGCGATCTTGCTCTGCTTTCATCTTCTGCCAAATTAACTTCACTTGCTCGATCATGTCCTGGACCATCTGGGGTCCCAGAACTACTGCTTCTTAACTATCATCCCAACAAAACGGACTCTTGCATGTCCTCCGATACAAATCTTCAAACGGTGCCATCCCGATACTAGAATGAAAGATGTTGTTGTCAGAAAACTCTATCAAATCTAGCCTATCTTCCCAGCTTCCACCAAAAGATAGCATACAAGCCCTAAACATATCCTCTAAGGTATTGATTGTCCTCTCCATCCGGCCATCCGCCGCAGGTGAAATGTTGTACCTATCTTCAATGTTGTTCCCATTATCTCTTCCAGTTCCTTCCAGATTTTAGAGATAAATCTTGCATCACGATCAGAAACTATATCACTAGGCACCACATGCAGGTTCACCACATGCTTCATATAAACCAACACGGGCTCAATCTTGCTTCAAGTATCTTCCATAGGTACAAAATGGGTTGACTTGGTCAACCGATCCACAATCAACCAAATCATGTTATTCCCCTTCTGCGATCTCGGAAGTCCCACCACAAAGTGCATGGATATAGACTCTCATTTTTACTCCGGCACCTCTAAAGACTGAATCTTACCATGCGATCTCTTTTGCTTCCCTTTGACTCACTGACATGTCAAACATCTCGTGACAAAATCAGCTACCTCCTTCTTCATTTCTGGCCACCAAGAAGTCTTCTTCAGATCCTTGTATAACTTATCCCCACCCGGATGAACCGAATAAGGGGTACAATGAGCCTCAGTCAAAATCACTTTCTTCAACTCTGGATCGCTCGGTACACACCATCGGCCCTCATACTTCAAACTCTCATTACCATGAATCGAAAATCTAGGAGTAGTACTCTTCTCTACTCCCTTCTTCCACAGCTGAATCTTCGGATCCTCTAACTACTTGCACCTAATATCATAATATAACCCAGGCTCAATCATCAAATCATTAGTAGCATCCCCCTTTCAAATCACATGGATCCCCATCTTCGCTACCTCATCTCTCAATCTCATCAAAGACATCGTCGTGCACAAAGAATGTACACTCTTCCGACTCAAGGCACCGGCAACTACATTAGCCCTTCCTTCATGGTAGATGATCTCCATGTCATATTCCCCAATCAGCTTCATCCACCGTCACTGCCTCATATCCAGCTCCTTCTAGGTATAGATGTACTTCAGATTCTTATGGTCTGAAAACACCTTGAAGCTGGCACCATATAGATAGTGCCTCCAAATCTTCAGCGCAAACACCACCGTACCTAACTCAAGATCATGAGTAGGGTAATTCTCCTCATAAGGCTTCAGTTGTCTCGACGCATAAGCAATGACCTTCCCATTCTGCATCAACACACAACCCAAGCCACACTTAGATGCATCCGTATACACCTCAAAATTTTCACTCCCCTCTGGTAATGCCAAAACATGAGTTGTGGTCAAACTCTCCTTTAAGGTTTGGAACGCCGTATCACAACTCTTACCCCAACAAAACCTGTTTTCCTTTCTCATCAATGTCGTCATGGGTCTACCTGTCCTTGAGAAGTCCTTCACGAACCTCCAATAATACCCAGCCAAACCAAGAAAACTTCTCACCATAGCCACATTCTTTAGTGCCTCCCAGTTAGACACCGCCTCAATCTTACTCGGATCGACCATTACCCCTTCCTTCGATATCACGTGCCACAAGAAGGCCACCTTCTCTAACCACAACTTACACTTAGACAATTTGGCATACAACTGGTTATCTCTCAAGGTCTGCAACACGATCCTCGGATGCTCCGCATGCTCCTCCTTAGTCTTAAAATATACCAAGATGTCGTCAATGAATTCCACCACGAACATGTCCAAATATGGACTGAAGATCCGGTTCATAAAATCCATGAATACCGTTGGTCCATTAGTCAACCCGAATGGAATCACCACATAACATCGTCTTAGGAATGTCACCATCCTTTATTCTCAGCTGATGATACCCCGACCTCAAATCTATCTTTGAAAACACCCCAGCTTCACTTAATTGGTCAAATAGGTCATCAATCCTAGATAGTGGATACCTATTCTTCACTGTCACATGGTTTAGCTCACGGTAATCGATGCATAGCCATAAGCTACCATCCTTCTTCTACACAAAGAGAACTGGCGCACCCCACGGCGATACAGTAGGTCTAATGTATCCCTTGTCTAGTAACTCATCCAGCTACTTCTTCAACTCCTCGCGCTCCTTCGGTCCCATGTGATACGGGGTCTTAGAATTGGTCATGTACCCGGTTTCAGCTCCAAGCTAAAATCCACATCTCTCTTCGGAGGTAATCCCGGTATCTCATCCAGAAAAACATCATCGAACTCACTCACCACTTCGATCTGGTCTGTTGTCGACTCCTCAACTCTGGTGTCTCTCACATGATATAAGATCTTAGGGTAGCCCTGTTGGAGTAAGTGTCCTCAACAATAGTGCGATCACATATTTAAATCTAAATAATAAATAATACAAAGGGATGATGAATATTATAGTCAACTGGTCAACATAAAGCGGTAACGATTGGCTCAATTGAGTTTGACGTTACTGTCGTATGACGGTGGTGATTAGTTGATCCCTTGAGGTCACACCTAAAGGACAATCCCCTAATCATGTACATTCATTAATTGTATATCGATACAGATTAATTAATCCCTTAAATTAAACTCAGTTTATATTAGTGAGAATTATATCTTATTGTAATATGATTAAATAAGATTCATTTTATGACACGCGTTGTTTCGATGTGTCAAACGATATTTATAACAAGACTTAGCACAGTGGCAAGTCAAGGTCGGTCCACAGGGACGGTGGGTATTCGATATGCAAAGTCTAGACTAGCAATGCTTAAGAGGTGTCACGATATAGAAGTGGATTTGAAACTAATCTAAGAACATTGAGTAAATGCAAATAAGTAGGAAAGTAAGACAAAACTAAGATAATCAAATAACAATCAATAAAAGGAAAGTCTAGGATCGGTGGGTTCAAATGGGTAATTTGGGTTCTAGTGAGTCGGGTTCATAGTTAGTGGGTAGTCAAACTTGGGCGCGGTGGATTGAGGCTCTCGATCTTACAATCCCTCCCATATACCGAACCAAGCTAGCTCTCGCGTACACAAGGTCGATATACCAACTATATGCAAATCCTAACATATTCCGAGACTTTCGATCTTACGGAAATGTAAATAAACATGAATCACGCAAGTTTGTCAAGCAAGCATTTCATCAAACATGTGGTATGCATAATGTGGAAGAAAGACAATTAATCAACAAATCAACCCAACAAACAAAGATTAACTCTTATTAAAACCCATTATCCCCCACTAACCCTAGATTAATCACTACTCACTACTTAACATGAGGAATATGGAAGAATAAGATATAAAACTAAGACAAGACATAATGATAAGAAAGAAACGAAACATGTAATGAAATGACAAGATTAGCAAGTATATGAAAAGGGATTAAGAAGATATACCAACTAATTAAGGCAAAAGATGAACAATAAAAGAGGAAATCTTGAATAAAGGAGAAGACTTTGTCACCAATCTTCAAGTACAAAACCAAGAAATCCAATTACATGACTAGATATAAAACTAATTAAAGAGTAATTGAGAAAAGATTAAACTAATTAGGAGGACTAATCTAATCTAATCTAACTAATTTTGAGTCTAGGGTTTTTGTGCCCTCTAATTACACAAGATGATCTATTTATAGGTTTACAAAGTGGAGGAAAGATGGGCTTCGAAAGACTAAGTGGGCTGAAAGAGTCACGACCGTGAAAGGCGTTTCACGACCGTGAGGGTTTTACGACCGTGAGATACAAGTCACGGTCGTGAGATATGTGGCAGTAGCAGGTCCAAAATTCCCAACTAAGTCACGACCGTGAAACATGTTTCACGACCGCGAGCTGAGTTTCACGACCGCGAGCTGTTTCACGACCGCGAGCTGAGTTTCACGGCCGTGAAATGTGTTTCACGACCGTGAGCTGTGTTTCACGACCGTGAACTGTGTTGCTCGAAAATCATCATTCTTTGGAAGGAATCTCACGACCGTGAGATGTACTTCACGCCCGTGAAAGGTCTTTCCTCCTTGTTCCCTTGATATAACTTTGTCAACTTCTCTCGGTTTAGCTCGCCTTCACTCGGGTACCCCAAGTAGGGCCCTCAATGGTATGTGGGGTCCCCTAAGACATGTCGTGGGCCCTCAGTGTGATGTACCTTCTCTTTTGTCGATCAAAATTGGGTAGAACTCGCCCCAAATGACGGTTTACCCACAAAAACACGATAAAAGCGAGATATATGCTAGAAGAAGGTAAAACACGTAGAAACGCTCTTAAGGAGCGTTAAAGGCAAGCAAAACGAGGCAAAAAGGAGTGGAAAAGTAGGGCGAAATGACACTATATCATTTTAGTAATTTAATCGTTATATTACTAAGAATGCATTATGTTTATGAAACATTTGAGATAAGTAAAATTGGTTGATTATAATTACAAATTGTTGTAGATTATATTAACCAAATATGAGATGACCCATTTTAATTACATGTGATTATAAAATATGACTTAAAATGTTAAGTCTAATTTATTTATTATGAAAAATGCATTTAAATTAGTTAAATGCACATTTATAAGCTAAAATTACATGTTACACACATGTCACACATGTGACAAATGACAAATTACAAAATAAAATGCACACCCATTTTAAGTTGGAAAAACCGGATTATGGGGTTGTAGGGTAGGTTTTAGGTGATTGAGTGTTGTTCTAATTAAGAATAAAAACAACATAATTACTAACTAAAAACCTAGACCCTACTCCAATGCATTGTGAAGACAAATGCATGCCCACCCTCCCCCATGTGCCATTGTGGTCGGTTTCTTGCTTGAATAAGAGGGCTAGTTTTCCTCTTATTCTTTACTACTTGATCTCATAATTTTGTAGTATACTTATCTCACTAAAATTCATTTCTCACACTACAAGAATTTTGAGAAATTTTACTTGTATTCTAATATTACTAATAATATTACTAAGAGTAGTAATAGACATATTAGTGATATATTAAGGGCATCTCACAAATTATACTAGTGTAGTAATATTTGTGATTTTTGGGTATTGTCTTGGTGCAACTTCTTGGAGAGTTCTTATACTAAGAACTAGGAGTTCATCCCTCATATTTTAAGCTCAAGAACAAAGTAGGAAGGAGTTCTATTTTGTGCCCAAAGTCCGTTCAAATTAATGTAAGGAACAATTTCTTCTTCCTTCTTTGTATTTAAGTTATGCATGCATAAGATCTTCATAGTTAAAGGGTTAACTATTAATTTTATGAGATTAGAAATGTCTAATATTGAGTTTAAGAAACTTACAAGCCGTTCCTAACGTAGGTCTTCAATGTGATAGCCGCTATCAGCTTCACTTTAGGCTTCACCACGAACCCTCGGTACGACACCCTAACTCCCTTCGGCCCCCTTAATGACACCTTCTTCTGATGAGAATCTATCTTAGCTTTATATCTACCAATCAATCCATCCCGACAATGACCTCAAATCCATCTAACGGGAATTCAAAAAAATCAACAGAGAAGTCTACTTCCCACACAACCATAGACACTCCTTTAAACAACTTATTACATGATACAGATTCCCCATAAGGTATAAATACCTCATCATTTACAGATTCACTACCTCCCAATCCCAACAATACAACATGACTTTTTGAAATGAAAGAATGGGTTGCCCCAGAATCGAATAATACAAAAGAACGAATATTATTAACAAGGAAGGTACCAGTAACGACCTGCGCGTCCGCCTCTGCCGCTTGCTTGTCCATCATGAACAGTTTTCCATTATTCTTCTTCATGTTCCTTTTCATTGTGCTTGTAGATGCCACAGTCTTCGAAGCCCAACTCTGGTTCTCCTCATTGTTGTTGTTGTTCTGCCTCTGATAACCATCATAGCGGTTGTAACCACCGCCAGTCTCACTCTGATTCCCCTAACGATTTCATTCCCCCTACAGGCCAATTACTAGCCATGCTCTGAGAATAACTCCACTGATGTGAGGGTTGGTAACCCCCACTTCCTCCTGATGATGGACACTCGAACTTCTTGTGGCCCACACCGCCACAACCAAAACACTTCATCCCAGAAGTCTCACTGACAGCTCTACCACCATTTCCCCCAGACTGTTGACCTCCACGGTAGCCACCCCCACCATAATATGATCTGGCCTGCGAATAATTGCCCCTCTTGTATGTAGCGTTGCCTCCACCTCCACTTGTTCCCTTTCTCTTGCCACCTTTCATCGCCTCTCTAGCCTCCTTGGTCATAACCGCCAATCTCTCAGCCTGACCCGCCTTCTCTGCTTCTCATAGGCCTCCTTAAGGGCAGAAGCAACCGGTACTGGTAGCTTGTTCATGACCCTAAACACCAATCCCTTCAAGAACTTCTTAGCTAAATACTTTTGATTCCATTGCATCTCATCGGCATAGCTTGCTAACTCCGTGAACTTGTTGTAGTACTCCGTCTCGGACATCTCTTCGTCCATTCGAAAGATCTCGAATTCAGACCTCGGGTTCCCCCCACATACTCGGGAAAAACCTCCATTCTCATCTCTGTCTTGAAATCTCTCCGGGGAATTCCTATTGTCCCTTCACCCTCACACTAATCCTTCATAGCTTCTCTCTCTCTGTGAACCACCACTTTCCCGCGTGACCCCTCAGGTAGAACGCGGCTTGCTCCACACATAGATTCGCTGGACAGTCGACGACTTCGAAGATGCTCTCCATCTCGCGGTTCCAATCATCTAACAGATGCGGCGCACCGGTTCCCTCATAGGTAGTGGGTCGGTGACGGGCGATGTCAGTTCTTATGTTAGTAGCTTTCACTACCACCTCCCAATTACCACCGACAGTCTTAAGGGCCTCCGTAAGTGCCTTATTCTATTCAACGAGTCTGGCAACCTCTTCAGCATTGTACTCTGAAGTTGCAGCTGACGCGCTAACTCTTGTTGCAGGCATGATATCTTCAATAAGAATGGCAAACGTAAGCACAAGCCTACGGCCAAAAACGGACAACGGGCCTGACATGAGCACACTCGATCGAGTGCAACAAGCCACTCGGCCAAGTCAACCTTACTCGATCGATTACTACATGTACACGGTCGAGTACGCCTAATACAGAATTTTATTCAACATTAAGAGATTTTCACTCGATCGAGTCCTAAAAGGGCACTCGTTCGAGTCACACGCACTCGGTCGATTGTCAACATACACTCCAGGAGTAACCCAAAAACAACATTCGTCACCATATTCAGGGACTTTTGCTCGGTTGAGCCATAATGGTACTCGGTCGAGTCTCTTATACTCGGTCGAGTGTCATTATGCGCTCGGTCGAGTCACTATTTTCCGCATAAAAACTTTCACATCAGCTCCCAACACTCGATCGAGTGTCAAGGTGATCGGTCGAGTAGCCCTTACTCGGTCGAGTACCCTACCCCACTCGGTCGAGTCATGCAATGATACAGCCCCGTACACCAATTACTCGTGAATACTCACATACATAACATATGATATCATTTCTCATACTTCACAACTATTCCAGTCATCTTCTCATAATCACATACATAACATAATCTCATGTAATGCATACATACAACATGCTCGTTAACCATAACATAGTTTCATACCAAAATCAACATCATTTTACACGTTACATTGCGTTCATGCTCATCATCATGCCATCATATTTCAAGTATATCACATAATCATGCCACATCTCATGTGGTTCATATCTCATCATACCATTCACGCCAATCTCATGTGATACACACATGCCACAATTCATCTCTCCACTCCATTTCACATATTTTCAACATACAGTATATTAACAACATCAACATACATAACGCCTCGACTCTTCCCATGGTGACCAACTAAGAGCTATAGGGGTAAGAGTGCGATCCCGGGACGTCTCCCGAATCTTTGCGGTAGCTCCCTATGACTCCTACCCGGGTTCTTTTTATTAGACTCTTCTAATTCATTGGGTTCATTGTTTTTAGGTTCCAAATTCGATCGCTCTGATACCACTTTGTAACACCCCCATACAACAAGGTGCCTTACAAAACCCCCTTAGCACATGGGAGGGCTACCATCTTGGTTGCCCGAGGTAGTACATATCAAAACAAGTAATAAAGAAACAATACTTTATTTAATAAATAGTTTAACTCAAATACATGTTCCCAAAATAGACGGCATACCGTCTGACCAATAATCTAAAGTTAATAATATTAAAGTAGTAGGAACTAAACAATGTATATGACTCTAATTATCGGCATAAGCTACGACATGACGCAGTGATCCCATCCACAATCCCAACGAAGCTCTATCGATTACCTGCGATCACCTGCTCACCATCCCCCAATGGATCACAGCAGTTTTGTAAAACAGTAAAGGGGTCAGTATTCGCATATACCGACCAGCGTACAAGATAAGCACAAGGGAATAGAAACCAGAGGGTCACCGCAACTGACACCTCAGTAGACTCATGTTACCATCCCTACTCTACAAAA
This sequence comes from Heliosperma pusillum, assembly GCA_022085475.1. NCBI lineage: Eukaryota > Viridiplantae > Streptophyta > Magnoliopsida > Caryophyllales > Caryophyllaceae > Heliosperma > Heliosperma pusillum. The sequence goes on from JAIUZE010046810.1 coordinate 38,458, forward strand.
CCACCTATTGACCCTGGATCGCAGTCACAGGCGTCGATGTTCCATCTCACCGCAGCGAGACAAACCCGGATCATTAATGTGCACGTCCCCTACGTGGCGGGATAACCACGGGGGCGAACTCAGGGTGTGAACGGAATCACCAAACCAGTAACCATAGTAACTATAGTAACATCTCCAAAAACCAACCTGAACTCCATCAATCATATATCAAGAATCATATCATCTTATCACATCAATTAGTAATACAAATAAACTGAGTAGGGAAACCCTACCTTATAGCAAATCCGCAATAATCACACAAGCAATCAGCAGCGTTCCTCTATGAAGTCCTCTCCTAAACAATCAATATTCATACAATCAATAACAATCTCCCCTTTCCCCCAATTCAATTAGGGTTTACAAATACTATGTAAACAATTAAAAACATGAATAACCAAAGCAATCACTTAAAACAGTGAAAGATGGGATTCGGCACAAGATGATCAAGGGTGTTCTTGAGAAATTAGGGAGAGTTTGAGAGACTGGGGTTTGTAACTGTGAAAGCGTAACTGAATTATGAAAGTTAATTCCTCTTATTAACTCTTAATCATCCGTCTGACTTAATCCCGAAACCCAACGTACTCGGTCGAGTACAACATGTACTCGGTCGAGTACGACTTACTCGGTCTAGTGTCGATCTCACTCGGCCGAGTGCGCAAGAACATAATATTGTTCCAAACAACAGTTAATTCCACTCGGTCGAGTAGCCTCTACTCGGCCGAGTGCATAACCCACTCGGTCGAGTAAGCCCTACTTGGCCGATTCCCCAATACATAAAAATACGGAGTATTGCACAAATCATATAAATAAGCACAAAACCGTAACAAAAGTGACTAAGGGAAGGCATAAACATGTGTATATATATATATATATATATGACTCATCCTTCATCATCCATTTATTTGCAAATAGTTTGATTGAACGTGAAATTTAACTCATTGATACAAGGAAACAACAAAATTAAAAACAAATAAAAAATTTCTCAAAATTCACATTTTTCATGTACCTTACTTGGGATATGCCACCTACATCTGACAAATGGGTCAATTAGGATCAGGATCTGATCATATCACGTTATTTTAGGGCGGATCGGGTTATTTCTAATTTCAAGGAAACAACCAAAGAAAAAACAAAAAGATTTATCAAAATTCACATGCAGATGATATGCCTGCAACCCGCCTACACCCAACACCCAACAAATGCGTCATGGACCAGGTCCAAGTTAGATCATGTTATTTCTGGCCAGATCGGATCATTTCAAATTTCAAGTGTATTTTTGGTGTGTTATTAAAAAGTATCCATTCAAGTACTTGTCACTTCTGCTCTAGTTGAATTGGGAATGGGGAAAATTAAACATCAAGGCAATTCACCATACGAAATATTATATTGCCTTTACGTGTACGGAGTACGATCTTCCTAGGAGCACAGGAAGTTTTTGGGAATGGATGATATATGGTGAAGCCGTTTTCAAGACCATGTTTGAGAGTCTGTTTTAGTAAATTTAACTTAAAGTGCTATTCAATCGATTTTTTATCTAAAGTTAGACGATACTCATTTAATGAGATTTCAAACTATCTGAGATTTCAAACTATCAAATTCCATTCATCTCAAATTAATTTGGATTAAACCAAAAGAGGCTTCTTGCGTAAGAAAAACGCAGAGAGAGAAAAACAAAAAAAAACCAAAATTCTTTTATCTGATCCACCACATCCAGCCGCCTCCTCTCGACACCCTTGCTCCTCTATCCAACGAGCGACCGCCGCAGATGAGGCGGACTCTTTGCTCATCTTCGGCGGAACAATTCACTGTATTTTTGTTTAGATACTTGTCTCCGATCATGGTTTGCCGACGTCTGTGAAGTGCGACTCCGCCATTGTCTCACCTGGAGAGCCTTTATTTACAACCGGATTGTCTTATCACTGTTTCATTTACTGGGTTGTCGTTAGTTTAAGCCTTTAATTGAAGTTGCTCCTACTCTAGCTTCGCTTCTTCAATCAGTTTGTCTGTTTCGGTGACCATCGTTGTGGGATTTTTGGGTCTTTTTAAACAGGGAACAATGTTCCCCTTCCCCTAGCCCATTCCCCCATTGTTTCGTGTTTTCAATTAGTTCTTTGTCGAGGCGTTGTAGAGATGAAAATGGTAAGTCGGCTCTTGTACTAACTGGTATCGTTGTCTTTGGACCGACATAGTGTTCCCCTACCCCTCACCCCTTCCCCCACTTGTTTGTCCAGGGAGGACATGCTTTTTTCGTTTTTCCTTGCCTGATTATTATTTTCATCTCTCCTTGTTGTCATTTGTTTCCCTTGTCGTGGTCAGACTGGACACCTCTGGTTTTAGGCTAGCTGTTGCTCTTGGGTCCGAGGAGTCCCTAGCTTTGTGTGGGTTAATTATTACAGTTGTCTTCTTAATCCTTCTGGTTGTTGATGGTATTTTTTCAGTGAGACTAGGGTGGAGTATGTGCCCTTCCTTATGTATGTGGTGAGTCCTTGATCGCTTGGGTTTTAATTGGGGTGAATTGTTGGGTCGTATCGATATGAGCCTGGTTGTGGAGTTTGTTGGTTTTGCTGTGGTGGTTTTCTTCCTCATGAAAGGACTTTGTTGGAATATTAGAGGATTAAATAACCCTCTTGCTCCTACTATTGCGAAGACTAAAGCTATTCTTTCCAGTTCTTACTATGATTTTATGTTCTTAGCTGAAACAAAATATAATGTAGACTTAGTTCATCCTATTTTTCGTTCTTTGGGATTTTCTCGAAGCTTTGGTGTTGATGCTCGTGAAACCAAAGGAGGCCTCTGGTTTGGTTTTATGGCTGATGCTCATTTTGAGTGTATTTTCGCCTGTCAAAATTTCATTATCGTCAAAGTCATGCAATGCAAAGATAGTTTTTGGTACTTGTGCCTTATCTATGGTGAACCGGTCACTCGTAAACGAGAAGTTGTTTGGAATTCTTTTAGTCATTGGATTCGCTCTTTTGAAAACCCTTTTCTTCTTTTGGGGGATTTTAACCAAGTGGATTACCAAAAAGACAAATGGGGAGGCAGTAAAGGACGGATCACAGGTGCTTCACTATTTAATAAATGGAAGGCTAAACATTTTTTTTATGGACATTCCATGTAAGGGGCCAAGATTTACATGGTGTAATATGAGGGAAGATAATAGTGTAGTATTGGAACGGCTTGATAAAGGTTACGGATCGTGGGATTGGAATGACATTTTTTCGAATTCGGGTATTACTCACCTTCCCATTCAAGTTTCGGACCATGCGCCTATTATTTTTGAAACGGACTTACTTATTTGTAATGTCAAAAGACCTTATAGAATGGAGGCTTGGAACTTGGGTTATGATGAATGTATTTGCTTAGTTCGTGATGAATGGCCTAGCCCTGTCTCAGGCTCTGTTTCTCTCCGGATGATTCGTAAATTATCTAGAGCCAGAAACTGTATGCGTCTCTGGTCTATATCTAAGAGAAAATAATGGAATAAGAAATGGAGTGACTGTGATGACACTGTGGTAAAAGGTTTGCATGAAATTGAGACAAAGGGAGCGACTCGAGCTTTCACTACTGCCTATGCTAGTCAAGTGGAGTATGCTAAGGTTTCGGCTAAATATTGGAAACAACGTGCCAAGATTAAATGGAACTCTGAGGGTGATACATGCTCCAAGTACTTCTTTAATTGGGTTAAGGGTGGGGCGAGCAAGAATTATATTGCTGGGAGTTAAAATGGATAATGGGGAGTGGAACTTCGACGGTGAGGTTACTAAGAGATTATTTGTACAATTCTATTCTGGTCTTTTTAAGAAAGGAGCGAATGCGATCTCTTTTGATGAGTACTTTCCTACAGTCAAAAGTTTGTTTACCGTCAATAAAAGGTTCCTTTCTCCGGATGACAGAGATGCTCTTGGTATCTGCTTCACTTCTAAGGAGGTTCGCTCAGCACTGTTTCAGCTGGGTCCGCTTAAATCTCCGAGACTTGATGGTATTCATGCTATTTTCTTCCATAAATGTTGGCACTTTATTAAACATGATGTTATTAGGACCGTCCTAGCTATTCTTAATGGTAATAGTTCACCAGAATTCCTGAATAAGACTTTCCTAGTTCTTATTCCTAAAACTAGTGCCCCTGAAACAGTTGATAACTTCCATCCTATCAGTCTGTGTAATATCATAATGAAAATTATTACTAGGTGTATCACAAATAGATTGAAGAAATTCATGGGAAAATTAGTGGGTGAATTCCAAAATGCTTTTGTTCCCGGGAGGAATATTAGTGATAATATATTGATTACTAATGAAATATTACAAAAGATCTCTTCATCTAAAAATGGTAGGATGGGTAGGATGGCTTTTAAAGCGGATATGAGCAAAGCTTATGACCGCTTGGATTGGAAATTTATTAGAAGTACGCTCGTTTTGATGGGATTCCCCTGTAATTTCATTCAACTGATTATGAAGTGTATTACGACGGTGTCGTATGAAATCTTAGTTAATGGAGTTCCTTCAAGGCGTATCCACCCGACTTGTGGTCTTCGTCAGGGCGATCCTCTTTCTCCTTATATCTTTGTATTGTATACTGAGATTCTGTCCTTAAACATTCTTAGTATGGAGAAGGATGGACTTGTCCGAGGAATAAAGGTTAGCATAAACAGTATACATATCTCTCATATGCTCTTCGCAGATGACTCTATGTTTTTTATTGAAGGTAATCCTAAAAGTTGCATTAATCTGAAAAAAGTTATTAAGGATTACTGTCAAGCCTCGGGTCAAGTTATTAATGATAACAAATCTTCTATGACTTTAAGTTCAGGTTCCAACCTTTCCTTTGCTCGAAAATGTCCGAAGATCTTTAATATATCTTGTGGCACTAATATGGGTTTCTACTTGGGTATTCCTACTTATGTGGGACTCTCAGATCGCAGTAAAACTAAACGGGAAATTTTTGAGTTTATCATTGACAAGGTTAGGAAGCGGTTATCGTCATGGAATTTTATTCTTCTTTCGTCGGCTGGTAGATTGGCTTTGATTTCTTCTGTCTTGTCCTCCCATTCTGTTTACTTTCTATCAGTATTTAAAATACCGGTAAGTGTGACTAAAAGATTAGATTCTATCTTGTCACATTTTTGGTGGGCGGGTCACAAGAAATCTTCTTCTATTAGTTGGTGTACTAGGCTTTTCCTAAGTCAACCTAAAGGGAATGGTGGTCTGGGTGTTAGACGTATGAAAGAGTTTAATCAATCACTTCTAGCAAAGATTGGATGAAGACTCATCACCCACCAAACTCTATTCTTAATAAGACTGTTGGTGCTAAATATGGGTTAAAATGGCAAGATGGTGATCTGCTTTTTAATGATGGTAAGTGTAGTTCTTCATGGGGATGCAAAGGTATTGTCTGGGGCCTTCAACTAATTAAACCTTGTATAGCTTGGAACATCTCTCCATCTTCTAATCTACGTGTCTGGAATACCAACTGGGTTAATGGAACTGTGCCAAAACCTATATGTTTAGAACTTCTTACTGGTTCTCCTAATTTGAGCAACTTGAAAATCAAAAATCTTGTTTATAACAACAATTGCTGGAATTTTTTGATCAAAGTTGTGTGAAGGACATTCTTGCTATTCCGATTAGGTGCTCGGAAGGTAGCGACAAATTTTTCTGGTCGGCTTCGTCGACAGGGAATTACTCAGTCAAGATTGGCTATCAGATTGCACTACAAAACTCTTGGAATACCTCAGCTACCCCGAAGGACCGCTCAAGAGTTCCAATGACTTATATGGGTGTTTTTCAAAAAATCCTATTGAACCTACCAAGCCCAAGAAGTTAGATCATTCTTATTTGGAAACTTCTCACTGAAACTTTGCCCACTGGAGAAGGCTTCTTAAAAAGGGGTTTTGATGGACCCTTTCCTTGCTTCCTATGTGATTCCCAGCAAACGGAAACGCCTATCCACCTCTTCCGCGATTGTTCTTTTGCTAACAGAATTTGGGCCGGAAGCCTTCTGGGGATTAGGGCACAGTCAAGGGATAAGTTGACCTTGCAGTCTTGGGTTTGCAATTGGCTTTCTGTTCTTTTGAAGGTTAATAATAAACAAGATGCTTGTATTTCCTTCTTGTGTACTATATGGACTATTTGGGTAGTAAGGTGTAGAAAGGTCTTTGATAATACCGAGTGTCCTCCAATTGGTGCTATCTTACTTTATCAAGAGTTGTTTAACCTAGCTCTTTCTGCTGAAGATAAGAAATCAGGGTCTATTGATTTCCAAACTCGTTTAGAGGGAGACATGTCTAACCTTAGGAATGGAGTCTCCTTCCTGTTGATTCAGAGTTCTCTGAGTTGCTCTCGGCCTGATATTTATGTAGATGCTACGTGGTCTAAGGTTCTTGCTGCTGGGTTTGGTGGGTGTATCATGTTTGGTAATAATGTTGTTATCGAAATTCTGTATCAAAGGACGTGCTGAGAATGCCGAGCAAGCAGAAGCATTGGCAGTTAGGGAGGCATTGAATTGGGCGTTGTCTCATAACATCCTTCATATTAATGTTTTCTCTGATTGTCTGCAGGTTCTTGCTCAGGTCCTGAAGTTTTCCCAACTTAAGCACTGGACTAGGAATACTATTGATGACATCACTGATCTTGCGGCTAACTTTCATTGTATTTCTTTTGCCTTTGTTCCTAGAACTTGTAATAAAGTCGCTCATAGATTAGCTAAGCTTGCTATTAAATTGTAAAACTTGTTAACCCGATTGTCAAAAATAAATAAAAAATAAAAAAATAGTTTGGATTGGGTAGTTTTGGTGTCAAGTTGGTTTTAGGTCGGGTTAAAGCTTCATCAATGTTTAGGTTTTCCCACCGAAGGATTGGGATAAAGACAAATCCAAAAGGCATACACGATAAGTCAAAAGAGCTATTTTGATTTAGTATCAGAATCATAATACTTCCTCCATTCAACTCCACTCTACCAAAAAAAATTCACATTTGCCGAAACGGGTTTTACACGGTAAATATCGTTAGCTACGTGTTTGCAAAAATTATAAAAGTTAGATATTAATAATGTACTCGTAAAGACGAATCAAACAAGATCACACATGAATATATTTTTTACTTATATATTGAGAGAAAAATGCAATTATATGATCGCTTGTGAATAGTGTACAAAAAAGAAAGTGGTAGAGTGGAGTTGAATGGAGGAAGTAAGAAATTTACACATAACACCTGGGTAATGCAACTTTTACGTGAACATAATTGTAAAAGTGCATGTTATTTACAGACTCTACATATGATAGTTGCTAAAATAATTGGTACTCCAGTTTTTACGCGAACATTCACTGTGAAAATGAATGTTATTAAAAAACACCCAATTTAAAATATTTAGCATAAAAAAAGGCTTTGTAAGAAAGACTTCAAAAGTCCGTCCACGACCATCTTGAAACAAGTGATCCCATAGGCCAGGATTGATCTTTGCTTGTCAATGCAGAAAATAAAGAGCCAAGCTTCAGTGACGAAAGGTTCTAACTACCTGATCAATGCGTCGTCGACAAAGTGGACAGTTTGATAGATGTGACGAACAAGCCGTGCAACAGCACATATGACCACACCTGCACACCAATTTACAAACAATCCTTTCTTAGCAAGATTAGAGTAGCATATTCAGCTACGACAGCTCATAGCATGACCATGACCAAAAGGAACACTTGAATACTATGCTACGAAAGCAGCCATAACTTGAAACAAGCGAGTCTTCTTAAAATCACAATCTATACAACTAAACTTCCGGAACATAAAAGTACAATTATCAAGTCCCCAAATGCAATGCCAAAAAAAAAGACAGAGGCGCAAGGCAGCACCAATAATCTTGCTTTGCGAAACTGAGCATATTTAAATCATGACGACTATAATCGCATGACGAACTCCCTCTGATAGGTTCAATACTATAGACCAAAGAACAACCAAAAAAACAGAGATGAAGCATGAGAATAAAATGGTCTAAAAATCATTTTAGCTAAATAGCCGACATAAAGCTAGAAAATTATCCCAATATAAATGGTCTAAGAACCACGTACTCCAGTTGCCTGTACATTGAGATGAAGCCTGAGAATAAAATACGCTACTGAACCGACAGGTTGAATCAGTTGCTGTTGGTGGTTTCTATTTGCTGCTTTACTCTTCTTTTTATTTTATCTCTTTCGTTATGCCAGTTCTTTATTTTGTGAGATTATACTGGTAAGATTTGACAGACACAGTATGACCTCTACTGTCGACCAAACGCTTAGTTTTCATAGGGCATGAAACGCACAGCAGAGATGATAGCCCAATAAGATGCGAAGCGAAGGCTCACACCTCATAGACACAAGGCACCATGTTTTAGAAAACAAAATTATAATTCCATAATTGAAATTGTGCAATAATGCTTTTTAGGGGTGACATGTAAAAGAGTAAAAGAGGAAGTTAGTGTGGACAGGAAAGAGCATAAAGAAAAAAATAGCGAAATTGTGTAGTAGTGTGCTACCATTAGTTCTACCTTATCTACCAGGCGCACTTAGGCACACTGGGGTCTTTTGGCTAGTGCCACACTGAGTTTTTGGCTTAAGCACGACTGAAAAGCGCGTTTTTACAACGACCTAGAAAATTTTGAAAATTAAGGAGCGAATCAAATTATGAGCAACACGAGCGTTCCACTGTACCAAGTGCTTGAATTCACCATGGTAGGTTCAATAGTTCAGTGTTACAGTAATTCAGATAACAAAGAAGTCAAAACACTTAAACCAATTCCTATGCATTCCCAACTATAATGGACTCGCATTTGTCAAAACACTTCTACAAATCACATCTATTCCAAACGAACTTAATGTACTAAGGGAACGTTTGGGTGGGCTTCAGGAAAGAGGAAGCAAATGGGAATTCTTTTATCCCTTGTTTGGAAGTTTCAAATTTCCATTCCCTTCATACCCCCAGATCTATTCCCCCCCCCCCCCCCCCCCCACCACTCCCTTAGGGTATCACATACCCTTTCCACATTCCTTCCACTCACATCACCATACACCACCAATATCCAACACCAACCACCACCCTAGCTGGCACCACTGCTAAAGCCGGCGATCTGTTCACTGCCCTGATGCCAGCAGCTTTGCTTCACTTCCACCGCACTACCCTCACTGTGCTGGTGATGGAGGTGGTGTTAGAGCAAGATGTCGTGGTGGTTGGTTTTGGGTGTTTTAATCTCATTCCTTTACATATGTTAGCCAAACAAAGGATGAAGATCAAAGGGTATCCTTTTTCTTTCCTTTCCCTATCTTTGTTCCATTTCCTTTGCCAACCAAACGTCCCTTAAGGCCTTGTTTGGATGAAGGGATTTGGAGGGAAAGGGAGGGGAGGGGATTTGGAGGGCAAGGGAGGGGAGAAGAAGGGAAAGATGTAAAATCCCTTGTTTGGATAACATAATGGATGGGAGGGAAATGGAGGGATCCATTTTCCCTCCTCCAAGGCAAACCAAAATCCTTCCACCATAGGAAAGATTCGTAGCGAAATTGTAATCAAACACTCATCCTACATTCTCCCTCCCCTTCTCTTCCTTATCCTCTCCTTCAACCCCCTCCCCTTCCTTTCCCTCCACTTTTGTTACCCAAACACACCCTAAGGATGTGTTTGGAATTTGGATAGCAAAAGTGGAGGGAGAGGGAGGGAAGGGGGAAGGAGGGAAGGGAAAGAGAGAGAAGGGGAGGGAGAATGGAGGAGATCATTTTCCCTCCAAATCTTGTCTTGGTTGGTGGGGAAATATTCTGGCTTGGAGGAGGGAAATGGAGGGATCCATTTTCCCTCACATCCAAATCCCTCTACCTCCATTTTGCTAACCAAACAATGGATTTTTCACCCTTCCTTTTCCCTCCCATTCCTTTCCCTCCTAATCCTCCTATCCAAACACACCCTATGAGAATACTCGTATTTTGCATTTGACTCTGAAGTCTGAACTGAGAAGCAGCACAAGAATAAATAAAAAAAGCCACTGGAATCAACATGCTGATTGGTAGCTGATACTCCCTCCGTCTCAATTATTTGATTACCTTTGATTAAAATGCCCCTCACAAAGAATTAAAAGAGCCACTCAAATCAACATGTTGATTGGGTAGCTGATACCCCCTCCGTCTCAATTATTTGATTACCTTTGATTAAAATACCCCTCACAAAGAATAAAAAAGGTAAACAAATGGACAAAACGGAGAGAAAATATTTTTAATGAACTGCACTATCCTCCACTTTTCTTTTTTTCTTGTGCAGTGCATCTACATTTAATTATTTCAGGATGATAGAAGCTCAACTATGTATCCTTCCAGCACGCACCATTCACCCAAATATATCGATTCCAGCAACCCTAAATAAAAGCAAAACATAGCATCTAAAGAGAAGGGAGCATGAAGTATGGACTTACGGGACAAATACAGCATTGTACTCTTGCTCCAAGCATATGACACAAAGATCTGGCATCAAACCATCTCTCTTTGCAGACATGTCTGATCCACTCTCATCCTTCACATCTGGATCAACGAGGAGCAGAGCTAATTTAGAAAAGCTGAAAAGACAAAGAGATATTTATAGAGATAACACAGTGCTTTAAGTTATTACCATCGCCAGTTTGCCCAGTTCTTTTTGCTGCTGCTTCCAAAACCCTACATGAGTAGAAGGGGTTGAGTGGCCCAAGAATGCAACATCAAAGGTTGTTTCGGAAAACTAAAATAAAGTAACAAAACTATCCCCTTAATACTTCAAATCTCAAACTGCAGTCTGGTTTAAGACTCAGTCTAATAAGCAAAGATAGTGGTAACTGTGTTTACCGGATGATGCAAAAAAAGACAGATTCATACTGTATGCAGCAACTAATTTAACAGTACTACTACATGCGAAGGATGCTCAACAAACTATAGTATATCCGACAAATACAATGGAGCAATTCTATAGTATATCCCTCTAATTTAACACAACTGAAGACATGTAGCCCATTTTTATTATCAAGATACTTTGATAATAAGAAAATTGTTATGAGTTAACATGCAACATACCGTTTGTGCAGCTCCCAACGGCGTCTTCTTTCCAGTATAAGTCGAAGAGTATGCTTGGCTATCAAATAGACTCCAAACACCGAGAACCCAAAAGAGGCATACTTATACCATCTGAAACAAAAATACGTTACATACCCTGGGATGTGACTTCGCGAGTAGGGGACGATGTAAAGAGAGATGAATTTGTTTACAAAGTACCTTGCCCACTTCCCAAGATTTGCAATAAGCTGATCAATGGTTTTTGGCGTAACATAAAAAGGCCCTTTGTGAGGTCTTTGAACACGAACTGTTCCGACATCATCTTTAATAGCCTGCCAGAGTAAGATATAATTAAAAAAAGTCAGGGGCAAGGGCCATTTGCAAAAGAAAATGGAAATTATCTAACGTGACAAGAACAGATACCCAGTTACACCAACACAGAGTCACTTAACTCCTCAGCACAGTCGCCAAGTCTTTATCACGCATGCGAAGAACAGCATAACGTTTACTAGAAAATAAAATAAGTGAAACACCCCTCGGAAGTTACATCAGAAGGCATTAACAAAAATCTTTGTAGTAGTAGTATTGAATAACTCTAACAAATGAGGATCACCCATATAAGTTTTACTGATATTGCTGACACTCCTCGGTAGTTGACCAATTAGATATAAGAACATTAAATGTCAATAAGACTTGTTTCCCCGCTCCATAAAGCGTGTTCTAATAGCTAAAGCGAGCGAAGAGAAGACAAGTTCCAACAAGAATGTAATCCTTCTAACACTTAGCCAAACGAGGAACTAAGGACCATAATATACAAATAAAAGAAGAGTTCATCATTTCATACCTCGCCTACGACGGTTAAGGGTGTCCCAGTAGGAAGAACACGTTCAGTACGCTTGACACCAAGCATCTGAGTGTAATGCTGCTGTCAGAAAATGAAAGAAAAGCTAACATCTACATTTATTTTGATATTTGGAAAGAGGAGTACCTTAAGACCTTGAAGATAGTCTAACGTCCCACGTACAAGGGATCGACCTGACTCTTCAAACAGTTCACTCCCAATAGTCAGTTCCATGCCAGTGGCACCTCGTGCTCCAACTACATAAACACGACCAGAGCCATCATCCTTATAAAAGACCAAAAAACAACATTATTAAACTATAACAGAGCCACAGAAAAAGAAATACGGATAACAAAAAAAAAGGCCTTCGTACATAATAGTTCTAGGCTTCTATGAATAAAACTTACCAGGTACCATGGGACCTCCTTGCTCATGCATAGCATTAGTGCAGAATCTTGTACCCATGAACCAGCGTCGTTGTGCTTCAAAAAGTGTTGCTCAGCCTGAGATAAGCAAAGCAATAGACAAGAACAATTTTGTTAACGTGGAACTGTAACTCATTTGAGTATGAAAAGCCATGGCTAAGAGAGATACCGTTTCTTCGACAATGACACCCCGTAGACCACTGTATTCGCATTTAATGGGCGTGTCAGAACCAACTCGTCCGGAAACAGTGACAACCAATGGTAAAACTTTGGACGCAGCATCTAGCAATATTGCTGTATAGTCCGGAAAAGAAGAAGTGAAAAATTAAACCCTCGTCCAGAATCAATAAACAGCCAAATAATTAAAAGCCCTGAAAAGGCCAACCTTCTACGTACAGCATTCTACCCATAATATCCACAAGTAACAAGTATAACAGTGACCCTAACCCCAGCCAATACCGACATTCATGCTCATATATGACAATACGAATGGTTGACACTTGACACAGCAGTTTAATCAGTATTGTGAAGGGTAGCCAATGAGGAAATTAAATGTCCTTAATCGAATACTACTCTTTGTGTCTCGATCATTTGTTTACTTAATTTATTCTTTGCGAGAGGAATTTTAATTAAAGGTAAACAAATGATCGGGCACAGAATGAGTTTTTTGTAATCAAATTGAAATTTTCACAATTTATATTAATAAAAGAAAAATGGAAGTGAGGCAAAATAAATTAAGCTCACCCAAATCTTTTAAATGGTTAACTCTGGTGACAGATTTTAGAGCATCTGCATCTCTGAATAATCACAACAAAATAAAAACATCAGAAATCAAAATACTTCCTCGGTGACGAACGAAAAAAAATGTAAACAAATGATTGAGACGAAGAAAAGAAAAAAAGAAAACCTGCCACTACTTCTTCCAAGAACATAAAGAGCAGCAGCACTTAGACAACAAGAAATACCACCCCAAGGAAGCATTTTCAAATAATCAGAATAAGTGGATATTAATCAAAACCCTAATTTAGAATTAATGAGGAAGTAAGTATGTTTGTATGAAGAAATCAACATGTTAATAATGAATTGAAATGAATGAAGATGGATTTGTGTTGGAAAAATTGGGGAAGAAGAAAGAATAATAAGATGCCAAGAGTAAGAGAGTTGTGGTTGTGGATTTTGGATATGGTGTTATTTCAATGTCACTTGTTTGGATCTTTTGTGTTGTATAGTTTTAGATTAGATGCTGCTTTTACAGAGGAAGAATATAAATGTGCTACCCCGCTTCATTGCTCTACGGATCTGATATCTACATTCTTTCTACATTAATTATGGATAGGGTACCGGACCAGCAGTAGGTAGACCTGTCAAACGAGTCTCATGGGTAGGTTGTAAAGGTTGGTGTTTCAAGTTTGGGTAAAATATGGGTCGGCTTTATTGCCATTTTCTAACATACGGATTTTTATGTATGTGGGTTTTTTACAATTGTTTATTTTCTTTAGTTTTAGGTTTCTAGATGCGGGATCTCGTGAGTTTCGTTCTTACGCTGAGTTTGTACTAATAAATTCTCGGTTATTGGATCCTACTTAACCACTGGCTTGGATTAATACTTAGATTATACGTATACTAATAATAAATATAAAAGGAAAACTTTAAACAAAAAGCAAACAACAAAAGTGACAGCAGAAAAAAAACAAATCATTCATCATATTTCTCTCTCTCTCTCAAAAATCCAGAATTTTCTCTCTCCCTCTCTAAAACTCTCTTTCAGCTACGTCACAAACAATCATCTTCGATAATCAAACCAGCAAAAAAATCCAGAATTACAGCATGCAAAACGAAGGAAACAACTCGATAGTTTCTATGGATACAGGTAATAATCTATCGAATGAAAATTAATTATCTTATGCTCTTATATCGTGAGGATAATGATCGATTTCTTCACTTTTAAAAGTTGTTTCGCAGTAATTCAATTTTTATAGTTATAGTTATCGTTATTGCATTGTTATTAACCAGAAAAGAGGTCAAGTTATTGTTGTTCTTATTGTTATTAAGAAAAAAAAGAGGTCAAGTTATTGCTATTGTTATTGTTATTGTTGTTGTTAGTGTTATATTACGAAAAAAAAGGTCAAGTAATTGTTATTATATTATTGTTATGCTAGTGTTACTGTTATTGTTATGTGATACATGAATCCGCTGTGTTATTGTTATATGTGAATCACGTTTAGGTTATTGTTACGTTAGTTGCTATGTAATTCCTATTGATCTCGTCATACATGAATCGTCGTATTGTTATATTATTGTTATGTTATTTTTATATATGTTGTAATTGTTATGTTGTTATTGTTATGCTCTTATTGTTATTGTTATTGTTATTGTTATTGTTATTGTTATTGTTATGTTATTGTTATGTTGCTATTGTTATGTTTTTATACTAATGTTATTGTGATGTTATTGTTATGTTATTATTGTTATGTTTTTGTGATGTTATTGTTATGTTATTGTGGCAGATATCTCTACTATATCTATTTCGGATATTTCTATTATCTTTGTTGTGGAAAATACAATTCCAACATCTGGTGAATCATAAAATGGCAATACGTTTTCCACCCCAACTTGTACACAAGGGGAAGATGAGTTTATTCCATCGCTTCATTACAATAACACACCAGGAGGTAGTGAACGATGGATACGAACTGTTGAGGCGGAGTTTACGTCTAAGCTTGGCATGTCCTTTTTAACCGTGGGCAAGGGGCTGGAGTTCTATAAAATATATGCCTTGGCGTGTGGCTTTGATGTGAGAAAACACACAAATGGGACCGCAAAGGGTTGTATTTTCCTAAAACTAATAGTGTGCAACAAGCAAGGACAAAGGGATATGAAAAGGAGACTCCGTCTCCAATCAGCAAATAATGAAGTTGGTAGTTCGAGTACGACAGAACAAAAAAAAAGCCAAAGACTAGACAGCCAAAGAAGCACAAACTGTTAAGGTGTGACTGTCCTGCCAAGATGAGATTGAGAACCATTCCACCTGACAATCCAGGACGAAAACCTACACATATTGTCGACCAATTTGTAGAGGTTCACAACCATGTGATTTACTCTATTGGAAATAGAGAATTCCAAAAGCTATCGAGGGAACTCAATGCCTACCATAAAAAATTGATTATTGATCATTCGAAACTGAACATAGGAGCAACATCAACTTACAGAATGGTAAAGGAGAATTCAAATGGTTATCAAAATATCGGAGCGTCTTTGATAGACTTCAAGAATTTCAAGAAGGATGTAAAGTGTTACATCGGAGGTAATGATGCTACCATGTTCATTGATAACTTCAAGCACCTTGCTGAAACAAAAGGCTTCTACTTTGCCTATGATGTTGATGAAACCAAGTGCTTAACGAAGGTTTTTTGGGCAGACAAAGAAGCTCGAAACAACTACCGATTGTATGGTGACACAATATCCTTTGACCCAACATACGCGACCAACAAGTACTTTATGGTGTTCACTCTCTACACGGAGGTGGATAACCACAAAAAATCAACAACTTTTGGAGCTGGTTTACTGGAACATGAGGATGACAAATCGTTCGTATGGATTTTCACCAAGTTTTTGGATGCAATGGAGGGGAAGGAACCTTAGTGTATCATCACTGATCAGTGCTCTGACATCAAAAAAGCATTTACCCTTGTATTTAAGAGTGCTAGGAAAAAATATTGCATGTGGCACATAATGCAAAAGATGGCTAAAAATTAAAAGCATGGAAGACACTGTGCAGTGAGACTGATTTTCTGACCAAGATAAATGCAATTGTTTGGGACAATTATCTAGAGCCCAATGAATTTGAGGAAAACTGGAGAAGTGTTATTTCTGATCATGCCCTTGAAGAGAACAATTGGTTGTCGGCCATGTTTTCAATGAGAGACAAGTGGATACCTGCCTACTTTCGGGACTTGCCGCTTGGTTGTTTGCTGAGGACCACACAGAGGTCCTAAAGCGCAAACAGCTATTTCAAGAGATTTGAAAACCATTTTGGAACACTAGTGGAATTTTTGATGAGGTTCAATTCTGTAATTGAACAACAGAGGTACAATTAGAAGAAATTAGATACTGAAAATGAGCATACTATGGTGGAAAAAATTAGCCCACTGAGATTGGAGGAGCATGCATCTCTCATTTACACCCATGCCATTTTTACTGAATTTCAGAACGAGGTGAAACACTCTATTTGTAGCATGGGAAATGGAGGTTTGACAGTCAAAGATGAGGTTGAATCACATATGGTTGATGATGGGTTGAAAAATAGGAGATTCCTTGTCGAATATAATACTGCCAAATGTGACTGTAAGTTGTTCGAGAGGACGGGTTTCGTTTGTAGGCATATAATTTGGGTGTGGAAAGGGAGGAAGGTATACAAGATACCTGAACCTTATTTTCTCACTCGATGGACAAAGAAATCGTACAGACCTATTGTGTACGATGAAAATGGAAAGGTCGTCGAGTACTTTGATGAGGTTGACATAAGGAAAATCGAAATGTCAAATGTTTGGTCATAAATTTATAAAACAGTTGGGCTGCTTGACAGTGGTGAGCTAAAGAATATGAAGGAATTTCTAAATTGCTGAAACACTTCAGGGAGACCGTGTTAGGGGCAGTCGAGAAAAAAATCAAAAAACAAGGAAATTGAGGATCTCCTCGGCTGCAAAGCTCCACATGAAATCGACATACTACCGCCACATAAGGCAAAGAACAAGGGAAGTGAGAAAAGACAAATGTCGTCAAAAGAGAAGGTTGTAAGGAAAACAGAAAAGAGGTAGAGAAGGTGTGGTAACTGTAAAAGGTGGGTAAACCACAACAACAGAACTTGTAACCTTCCTTTTGTAGAGGATCTGCCTCTGACGATGATGAACGCGAAACAGACGACGAAGAGGTATGAATCTTCTCATTTGTTTTCATTGTTTGTAATATTTGCAGAACTACACTGAGTAACACAGTAACACACATGCTAACATTCATATAACTTAAAGTAATAAAACTGCTACTTGCTTTTAAAAATTACAGGAGGAATCATCTGATGCATGAAGTGAACAAGGAAAAACACATGGATTATCATGAAGAGATCACCTGAAGTCAAAGAATTCTAGTATTTTTAATTTTTGTCATTATATTTGCATTTAATAATATTGTCAAGATACATTAAACATTACCATTGCATGAAACGAGTGGAAACTCTCTTTTATATTTCAAGCTTAATAATATAAATTAGAATAACATCACAATAACACCGCAGTAACACTGCAGTAATACCACGGTAACAGTACAATAACACCACAATAATACCACATGAACACCACAATAATACCACAATAACCCAAGAGTAACACTGGAGTAACACTAGAGTAACACTAGAGTAACACTTAGGTAACAGAACATTAAAACTAGAAGGCAATTAACTGCTACAAAGTTCTCTAATTCCTATCTAGAAAAAAAAACTGATGACATTCTCTAATAACTGCTGCAAACTTCTCTAATTACTTCTAAATACTTGTATCAAAAATCAAACTTATTCAGTCATTCTCCAAACGGAAAAAAAACACAAGACCAAAATACTGGTACTTTACATTCCTCTGCAAAAGGTAATCTCCTGTCTCTTTTTATTTTATTTTTTATATTATCCAATTTTTTAATACTTTGATATCTGTTCAGAATGTTTTCCATTGTTCAGAATGAGTTCCATAACAGACAATAACTAAAGATCTCCATTAGAGAAAGCATTGGATAACCATAGAACTACTGCAAGCCCTAACCAATGTTGAGGCGGCTGAGGCACGTGAAGAGTACATGCAAAAAGAACTGGACAGTCTCGAGGCGCAACTAAAGTTTCTTGAGGCCGAGAAAGACGGTATGCGTAGGCAGTTGGAGGAAAAACAGTACATAGAAGCAGACATGGACGGTCAATTTATCGCTGGTGTCAAGGCTCTAAAGAAGTCATATACTCGTGTCCATACTTCAATTCCTGACAATTGGTCGGCAGTTCTAGAAGACATGGAACTAATGCACGCATACAAAAACACCCTTAGGGATGACTTCCTGGAGGGTGAGAGAAGTGTGCAAGGCCCACAGAACAAACGAGCGAGAAGGGAATGAAAAATTTCAAGTCTTTCAGCGTTCTGTTTTTTAGTATTTGTTGTTTCGAACTAATGTGTTTAGTTTATCAAGGGAATGATTCTATTAAAGTTTTATGATAGTGTTATTGTCAAGGTTTATATTATTGTTCATGTACTTAATTTTAGTTTATTTTTATTTCATAATGATACAACTGAATAACAGTTACACAACAATAACCCAACAATAACAACATAATAACACCATAATAACACCACAATAACACCACAATACAAATTAACACCACAGTAACACTACAATACAAAATAATATCACAGTAACACCACCATACAAATAAGACCTCATTAACACCACAATAAAAATAAGATCACATTAACACCACAGTAACACAACAGTAATGCCATAATAACACCACAAGCCTACAATAACAAAATATCACCACAGTAATACCACAATAACAGTAACACAAGAATAACCGTATATTAACAATACAATAACAGAACGGTAACAAAACAACAATACACCACAATAACACCACCATAATAGCACAATAACACCACTATAACGCCAAAATAACACCAGAATAACACCACAATAACACCAGTAACACCACAATAACACGGTTACACCACCGTAACACCTCAATAACACCACAATACAAAATAACACCACAATAATATCACAGTAACACCGCAGTAACAGAACAATAACAAATACAATAAACTGTGGAAAACATCAGAAAAACACTACAGTTGAGAAACTTAAGAATTTAGTAACTACATTAGCAATATTTGAACACAGTAATAGATACTACAATAGGTATGAACAACAGTAACCAACACTGAAATAAAAGCCTAAAACTAGTTCATTTACAAATAAAAAATACACACAAATGAACTTAATCTAGTGCATACACAACTTTCAACGGTACAACTTCTTCTCTAGAAATTGCATCTTTATTTGTTACAGAAATGTTCACTTTGTACTTCCTTGCATTTGAGACAATACTCAAAATATAAGGTTTCTTCGGCTCCTGCTTTTTTACATTGTCCAGGACAAAATTCCTGGATTGATTCACATCCGCCAATATTAGAGAATCAGCTATTTCAGCACAGTAACTTCGACGAGACTTGAATTCAGCCGGACTTGAATTCAGTTCCTTCATATTGAGCCATGGTATAGAGCATGAAACAGCCGGACTCGTCGTTGTTTGGCTCCTTCTTTTTTCCAATCAAACTTGACATCACGGACTTCAAACTGTCCACAGTCTGATTCCTTGATGATGCTTTTCATTTTTAAATAAAGACTCGTGTGGTTGCCCTGAACATAAGAGGATATAAGAAAATGATAAGGTCATAATATAATGAGCACACAAAAAATACCAAAAAGTAACAGTAAAAATTATAAAGCACTGACCACAATCTCTGCCACCTTAAACATATCTGAATAGTCGTTTTCTTTGTAAATGATGTTGTCCAATAAATATGTGGACATGTTGATGAAATTTATGCACACACATGAGCAATGATCATTGTGAAAAATAAGCACAAAGATAAGATCGGAGTTCAGATGACATTTTCCATAGCAGCAATTTATAAAAGTATCCCACGATGCGAACAGCCTGTTAGACGTTTCCTCAACAGGGCTTAAGGCATCATAGGTATCTAACAAAGAATAAATCATGTCATGCTGCAAAGAATAATGAGAATAATAAAGTAAGTTTTATCACCTCAAATAACTACCCAATAATGACGAATAAATAGCTACGCAATAAATGGAATAACAAAACAAACAACGCTAACCATATGACGAAGTCCAAAGAACATCGTGCTCGGTTCTAATCTTTGTTCAAACTCCAACGAATTCAAAAGAGTAGACCAGCACTCCACTACTCTAGTTGACATTAAAAGACTTGGAAATATGGACAGAATATCCTTCCTTTCCAAAAACAAGCCTTCACCTTCGTTGTACGCCACAAAAATCTCTCTGAAAATGGGGAATAAAATATAATAAGAATACTACAATAACACTATAATAGCAATAGAATAACACTACAAGAAAAAAACAGATTAACACTAGACAAAAACACTACAATAACACTACAATAACTCAACAATAACACTACAGTAACAGTACAACAACACTACAATAACAATACAGAAACACTAGCCTAACACAAGTCATACAAGACATAGAAGCCTGATTTTTGGAAAAGAAAACAGAGAAAACAAAAAGAAAACGTACGTTAGTGACAACGCAAAATCATCCAGGAAACACAGGTCCACCACTTGCTTCCGCAACTTGAGCATCTTAGAGAGCAATTTTTGGTTTTTCCTCATGAAGACCGATACTAGAAGTATCTGATTATCTTCTCCCTCGCAATCAAGGGAGCAACCAAGCTCATCATCTGCCCTTCCCCTTTTGCGGCTACCCAAAACCGACTTTAAGCTCTTAGGGGTCTCGCCCATAATGCTAACAGGCACGGCTGAAGGTGTACTAACGGAAGCGGATGCTTCAAAGGTGCTAGTGACAGTAGACTTGACACCAAAGTCGGATGGAGACTGCGACTTTTTCAACATCTTGCAAAAAAATTTCTTCCTGGCAGCTGACTTACGTTTTTTACCCTTTTGATACTGCCTACATTCTTCAAGCTCAATACAGCGTTTCTCTACAAGGTTGTTCAACATTGCCTCCTTTTTGTTGCCCAGCTGGGACAGAGTGTTTAAAAAGTCATCCCGGCACTCGTTCAAATCAGACAACGTCAACAAGGCATGATCTCAGCTCGGTAAAGGTCTCTAGAATCAGAGTTGCCCAAGTTGCACTCAAAAGGACACCCTCGATAAAAGAGCATGTGCAACATCATATATACACCACAATCCACGCTGACATGGTCACTGGGTTGCCAGCTAAAAGGGATGTTAACAATCTCATAATCTTTTACCTTCGCCCCTCGGGGAACTCTATTTTCAACAAGGAATTCAGACATTATGTTTAACTACAAAACAAACCGAAAACAACCACTCATAAGCAACAATATCACTACTTGTATTATTTTTCTTTTTGAAAATAAAATATAATAAATCACTTACAACAGTATGGCAATACAGGCCAAGCTAAGAATCCTTCCCACAAAACAAAAGCTTTTTGTATACATTATCAAGATATTCAACCTTACGCTTGATAAAGTTGATACACAAATAGCTAAAGTGGTCACCCAGGTGAAGTGGGATAAAAATCTGAGAAATATTTTAAAATTAAATTAATTAGACACTACAACAAACTGACACTTGGGCCACGATTTATGCCACGAAAATTGATAATTCGTGGCTTAATTTTGCTTAGCCACAGGAAAAAATTCTTTCAATAATTTAGAAAAATTTTATGGCACGGGAAAAGCTTTCCCGTGACAAAAAGTCATTTGCGCCACGAATTTCGCAACAACCGTGGCTAATAATTAACTTAGCCACGAACTATATCAGACCCGTGGCGAAAGTGTATCTTGCCACGCCTTGTTCCGTGGCAAATATTTTTTTTAGCCACGACATACATCTTGTCCGTGGCAATGCATTTGCTTAGTCACGAATTAAGAAACACCGTGGCTAGATCTCTCAAGATTTGAATTAAGATATATTTATGTTAAGTAATACGTAAACCTTGTTATTTTAAAAAAAAAATACAGATGCTAATTAAATTTAGACAAATATAGATAATACCAATGTACATTTAGATATAAATTTTTAAAAATATTTGATTATTTAATAAAAAGTTGGTATTCTTGTATTTTATCTAATAAGATTGAAAATTTTGTAAAATTATATACAAAATTTGGTATTGTTTTTTATTTTATTAGATATAAGAATTTGTAATCGTTTTATTTCATAACAAAGATCATTTAAAAATCTATCTAAATAAATATTTATGTTTATGAAAATTGTAAATTTATGTCAATTTGTTTTATTAATTTTAATTTAAAATTTATAATCTTGAACAATATTCATAAAAGGGTTTATCACGTTTAAAAGTATAGCATATCAAATTAAATAAGTTTGTTATTTATTATCTCTAATTTAGAAATCAAAACCTAATATATTATGAAACTATCTCATTCAAAAATTGATATATAACTTTATTTTTAATAATTTTATAAAAAAAAAAAGATGAAATAAATTTTGGTTAATGTTTGAGACAAAAAAAAACAAAAGAGAAGTAGATAAAAAAAATGATGAAATAGTATAAGTTCGCTAAAAATGAAAATAAAAGATAATTTTCAACAAATTAATAAATCAATAAAGAAAAGAAAAAAATATGTTGAAAATAAGCGATCGCGATCACAGGGTACGTTGAAAATATGTTGAAAATAAGCGATCAGTAATTAAAATCAGTTTTATAAATAATATAAAATTTTTGAATAAATAATCGATCAAGTATAATAAGAAATGAGTTTAGAAAATAGTAAGTTGGAAGTTACTTTCTTTTGTAATCATTTTTTTTTGTAAAATTATACAATTATAATTTTTTAAAATTACTCGTGTAAAATACACTTTGATCAAAAATTGATTACAAATGCAATTCAGGTGACTTATTCTAACTGGTTTTGAACTTATTCGACATTTGTCTAAATAATCATACGTTTCAAAATTTAAATTGGTTAAGTGACAAACGAATTAAGTTGAAACAAAGTCGGAGTAACATAAAATTTTGGAGTTGATCGAGAAGCAGCTCTTTTTTTATTAAAGTGTGCTTTAAAAGAATTATTTTAGTAAATGTGTTTATAAGAAATATTTATAGAAACTGAATTTTAAAAAAGAGTAATTTCTTATTTACGCTTTAAAAAAATGGAAAAAATAAGAAATTCTATTGTACAACAATTGTTTTTATTTTTTGGCATAAAGTCACCACTTTTTGGTTAACAGTTGTAAAAATTATTTTTTTTATTTTTTTTTTTTAAAAAAAATAATTTCTCACGTTTTTTTGCATAGGAAAAAAAATGAAAAGATTGGTAAAAAAGAAAATAAAATTAGAATGTCGCTAAATTAAGGAAAAAGAGGATAACATGATTAAATTATCTTCCTGAGAAAATATTTTTGTTGATTTCGGCAAAAAAACGACTCAAAATCATTAACCGGGAACTCAACATCAAAAACTAAAGTGTTTTGGCCAAAATAATGTATTTTTCACCAAAAATATTTAAATCAAGTAACACTTTTATCTTCGATTGATAGTTAATATAGGTTTTGAAAGACAACAATCATTTTAAAAGGATTCAAAGTTCTAACTAAATCAACAAATGTTAACTTTCATGTTTGCAAGGTAATCATAAAAACTCTACAGTTAAGCGTGCTCAGGTGAGATTAGTCATGGGATGGGTGACCTCCTGGGAAGTTTATCCGATGTGTACAAGTGTATTATTGGTGACACGAAATGACGTTTGAATAAATTAACTTAACTAGCAAATCAAGTATACGGCCCAGCATAATTCAATATCTGAAAAATATTTGGTTGTGAAAAAAATAATAATATTTTCATTATATATATTTATTTTATATAAATCTCGTTAGCCACGAGAATTATTTTTAGCCACGAGAATAAATTTTTGGCCACGAAAGGTATTCCCGTGGCAATATGCTTTAGCCACGAAAATTTAGCACTTGCGCCACGAATTTTATCGTGGCCCAAGTGCTAAATTGTTGTAGTGAGAGAACTGTCAAAAATAACAAAACAAAAATAACATTGCGAAAATAATAACACCACAATAACAACAGAATAACACCACAGTAACACCTGGGGTGATAACCACAGTAACACCACATTAACAACATAATAACACTGCAATAACAAAAGAACAACACCACAATAACACAACCATAACATCCATGTTTCTACTAAACGATCTAAATCATAGAACTACTTAAAAATTCAACTGTCCAAAACAAAGAACAAATAAAAAATAGAGAAACATACTATATCAGAATTAAGATCACATTCTTTCTTGTTGTTCTTTATACAACTAAGAAATGAGGACTTAACTTCATCCACCAATACACTTTTAGGAGTCTTCTCATCCTTGGTGGCACTACAGATTCAGACCAATGGTTGCTACAATAAAAGTGACACAAAAACTTGAGTTGATCTACAAAATGAAAATAAATGAACTATCTACACTCTATATACAAAAACTAACCATTTGAGCCAGTCCAAAGAAAAGTCTGCTCAGATCTATCGTGATACAAGTATCATTCAGAAACAATGGCCAGCATTCAATTACGCCAACCATTATCATTTTGTCTGGAATCATCGTTTCCATATCCTCTTTCGTAAGGTAATTGTTAGTGCCCCAAATGACGATGTTGTCACTTGAAAGGAAAAAAAATTGGATGAGGAAAATATATAAAAGACAACAAAACATGTAACTTGTTTATTTGGCTGAAAAACAAGAAGAAAAAGGTTGTCTTACGATAGTGGAATATCACAATTATCTAAGAAACAGTAGTCTGCAGCTTGTTTCCTAAGACTTGGCATGGGATTGAAAACATGTTTCGCTGATATCATAGTCTTAGACAGCATTACCATCTGTTCATCCACTTCCCCGCAGTCAATACTGCAACCAAACGTTTTCGGCACAACAGACATCAGCTCCTCGTGTGACTCTGAGTGCAACAAATAACTGCTACGGAAATCTTTATTATCCTCCAACACCCCGTCTCCCCCAGTTGCCGCATTTATCAGCAAATCAGCACTTTCAGCCATCACCGCTTCTGCGTCTTCTGCAGCAACAAATAGATCATCATGATCTTGTTCATGTGCACTCACATAAGTAAAAGTTTTTTTCTCCTTGTCATCCTTAACCATTTCAACACCAACATTGTCACCAACGTCAAAGCAATCATTCCCACCTGCCACATCAACCAAATAATCGTCTACTAGTATATCATCCTCTTTCCCATTAACATTTTCATCCTCTTTCACATCATCTTTCTCATCCTCTTACCCATTAACATTTGCATCCCCTTTCACATCATCTTTCTCTTCCTCTTTCCCATTCTTTTTCTCATCAGCATTTGCGTCCTCTTTCCCATCCTCCACATCCACACCTTCGTCATAGACACAACCTTTAGTATTAGCAGCCTCTTTCTCATGTAGTTCCACATCAGAAAAAACATTACTCAAAATGTCTTCTAGAGAAATTGGTGAGTCTTCGATGGTGCGCTCCTTTACACATTCTTCAGTAAGAGGGGACTGTGGAGTTTTCTCCTTTTCGACACTATCCTGATCTATATCCGACAGCTTAACACAGTCCTCGTAGAATTGAGAAAAAAGATCAAAGGATGGTGGTTGGATAATGACATCTTTTGCTTTTTTTGGAGCAATTGGACGAATTACGCGGCTCTCGCGCATCGTCAATACTTCATTAACGTACTCATCAACCTTATGCATGACTTGACTGATGAAGAAAGACGGTGTAGCAACAAGCTGTTCGGTGCCTACACCATCAACAATTCCCGTCTCTTGAGTAGCAGCTGATGGGGATACTTGACTAGAGTTCTTTAAACTAGAATGTTCAGACCTGACCTGCATCTTCAACTTGATTAAGTTCATCCGGTCCATGTAATCCTTGTAGAAAAGCTCAGAGTCTTTCTCATTCAGCCACAGAAGTTCGTGAACATCCTATCAAATTGAATGAAAAGAATTAGCACCAGAGTAACACTACATTAACAAAAGAAAAATACAATAATAGAAACCCAAATGTTTAACAATAACACTACAGTAACACTACAGTAACACAATAAGAACACTACAATAACACTACAGTAACACTACAATAACACTACAATAACAATAACACATAAACTAAGCAGAAAAAGACTAAGACCAAAATAACATCAGAGTAACACTATAATTGTAGACTATACTATAGAATTACAATAACACAGAAATGAACAGCACAAAAAGAAACTTACATCTATGGATGATGAATGCACTTCCTTGTCGGTGTGAATATCAGCAGGTAAATCCACCACAATATGACGAACAGTACCAACAGGATTATTGGGTAAAGATGATGCCTCTCCAGACTCGCTGGAATGTTTTCTTGAAATAGGGAAAACAACATCCGAGAGATCTGTATGGCCCAATCCGCCAGCAGCATCCTCACGCTTCAACCTATCCCCAATCTTCTGATCATTTCAGTGTTGAATGAGTGGCAGCTCATTACTGAGCTTACTATCCTTCTTGATATACCGGTGGAAATACACAATAGCAAGAAGCGCTATTCAGCCTCGAACATACTTGGCTCCATGCACCGCTTTGTGTACACCAATCACCAACTCTTCAAGAACATACTTACACCAGTTCAACTGGTGTATCCTCGACACATCCTGAATAGCAGATAAAAGTCGTAAATCAACGATAGCACCGCTTGCAGGAGCAAGAAAAGACGACATAACAAATCGAAAAAAATGTCTTCTTAAACTCTTCGTCGGTCAATCCATTGCCGAGAAGTTTATTCTTAACAGCAGAAAGTGGTATTGGATCTTTACTGCTGACAATGTACTCCATCTTGCGATGAAGAACTGGCGAGACCTATCACTAACACCTCCAAATCATGGCCACCATCAGGTAACCTAAACACATCGCAAATGTCATCCTCAGTCAATCTAAATTTTTCTGTCTCCGAAACTTCAAAGTACTCCACGCTCCTAAAAGCAAACAAAAGCTGACTGAACATGGTCATTGGGACAGAAGTCAACTTCAGATGGAGCAACCCACCAAACCCAATTTGTCTCACAACCTCCTTTTTTTCCTCAGAAAGACAAGATATAACAGCAGTAAGAGACGAAGGGCGACAACGTTTAGTAAAATCACTCGGCCTGTAAACAAAGACAAAGAATAGTATCTTAAGAGCAAGTAGTTAATAAACATACAAAGGCAGACAATGAAATTAAATAAAAAAATTATAACACCCTATTACACAATAACAATACAGTAACACGTATAAAAAAGTACACATACACTCTAATCTGATTTGACTTCACATCTGCCTTTTTAGTTTCATCAATAGGCAGTAAAAGGTTTTCCTCGGGTTTGACTTTACGGTTTCCCTCGGTATTTACTTTACGAACCGCCTTGATAATCGTCTTTGACTGACTATGAGTTGACATTGGGACTTCTTTCTCGGCCTTTAATTTTCTCTCTGCCTTCCTTTGAGTAGGAGAAGACTTTGATGGAGACGAGCTTTTGATTTTCAATTTGACCATTATTACTGTAATAAGGAAAGTAAAGAGAGTAATAACACAAAAATAACAATAACAATCACTACAAAACGAACGCGGGAAACTGACGGACGAAATCCGTCAATAACCGAGAAAATCCGTCAGTAATTTAGACTACTGACGGAATTTCCGTCAGTACCCCGCGTCACTTCAATTGGTAACGAAAAAACGGCTTCTGACGGATTTTCCGTCAGTATTTGAAACTACTGACGACTTACTGACGGACGGTTCGTCAGGCAATTCAATTGAAAAGTCAACATAATATTGACTTTACTGACGGAAACTGACGGAAAATCCGTCAGAAAAGTCAAGATTGACTTGAGGTACTGACGGAAATTCCGCCAGTACGTCAAGTCAATCTTGACTATTCTGACGGATTTTCCGTCAGTTTTCTCAAGTCAATTTTGACTTTCCTGACGGAATTTCCGTCAGTAAGTAAAAGAGTAGTGGCTGGATACAGCAGCCTGCTGTCCAGCCACAATGCGTTTTTTTGCATTGTTTTAAACGTTGAAAATTTCAACAAAACCTGCAATACAGAAAATACATACGTTCACCGCAAAGCGGTAATTCATACTCACATCGACCGCACGATCGGAAATCAACAAAAGGCGATAAAAATAAAGGTGGAGACCGATAGAAATTGGAAAAAGAATTCATTACATAAAATCAAAAAACAAATTCATACAACTTGGGAATTTACAAGCTTACAAATTCAACTGTTCCTAACTTAGGTAAATTAAACATTACTAACCTAAGGGGGTAACGGGAGGTGCTCCAAAACCGTGCCCGTCGTCCGCGTTGTCATCTCTTGGACGTGGAGGAGGGAAGTTGTTGCACAAGTCCGGGGGAAGAAATCTCATCATAGCCGCTTGCATGGCAGCCATTTGCGCGGCTTGGTGATCCATTTGTTGTTGATTGGCCCGTACTTGTGCTTCAAGGGCAAGTCGGGCGGCTCTCTCATGTTCTCGTTCATTCGCAAGTGCATTCAATTGTTCCTTCATTTGAGTATTCTGAGTTGCGAATTGGGTGTAATCTGTAGGATTGTAGGAGAAAGAAGCGCGTGCACTTTTGTTGCATGGTGGATCATACCACACTTGTTTCCCCTTGTCTCCTACCCCGAAGAGCCTTAACTTCTTATCGAATCCGTCAACCGCTTTATAATATGCACGGAATTCGTCTGGGGTCTCGCCAGTTGGCGTTTGCTGACTCATCTCCTCGGTGTAAGCTTCCTGAACCCACAAAAAAGAAATTATATAATTAAAAACATTAAGTAATCAAAACAAAACGAAACTAATAAATAGTATTAAAATTAGATATAAAAAAACTCCTTAGTAATTATTAGACAAACTTACGTTTGTCTTAGCAGCTCTAGGGTTAACCCATTCGCCCTTCTTGTTCTTTTTTGTTTTCTCAAACAACTTGTACGGGGTAGGATTAACCTGAAAGTATTATAAAAACATAAAGTGATATATATATCGGAAATATTAATCCTTCATAGTTAATATCCTAAATTGTATGTGAATTAAAAATAAAGGACTTACCAATTCTTTAAACGCATCGGAACAACTCTTCCGGCCTAGAGTATGGGTGCCCACCGCTTTCTCGCCACCTGACCGTCTATTAGCCTTGTTTATGTTAGACCTCTTGGCGAATTCGGGATCGCTTTCGGGCCTATTTCTAATGTTTTCCCACCAACTTTCAGGCACCCAATCCGGCCTATTTTTGTTATACTTGCAGCCATTGACAAGTGAGGTAATCCGCCTCGTGACATGTTTCTGCCAGTCGGGCTTCGGGTCGTAGTTCGGATCGACCGAGTTCACATGATTCTATTTCATCATAAACAACTTGTTAGTAATTGCTGAAATTGTATAACTACATTTTTTGAATGAAAACAATTACTTTTTAGTAATAGATATATACAACCGTAATAAAATATACCTGAAAGTACTCCCACATCCGCCTACGCTGGTATAGGCTCGCTTCACTCCATTTGGTGAAGTATTCTCGGTTTATGGTACGAATAAAAGACCAAGTAACGTATTGCTTGATCGGCTTGTCGTCCCACCTGAAAAATATACATATTAGAACGAACGCGATAATAAAAGATAATAGAAATTATCGTAAAAGTGATAATAAAATAAAGTTTGCGATAATAAAAGTATTCTATATATAAATTAATTAGACACTTACCATTGGCCTATAGCAGGATTGCGAGACAGAATAATCCGGTTACTCTCCTGCTGTGGCGTCGGGATCGCCACCTGCTCCTGCTCCTGCTCCTGCTCCTGCTCCTGCTCCTGCTCTTGCTCCTGCTCGTGAAAGGCAGCATCCTCCTCGTTCCGCTCATCGTCGGCACGACGAGAACGACTAGTACTGCCACCTATGATTCGTCTGATAAACGATCCACCTGCCATAAGTAAAAGCTATATACAATGGAAATTGTTAGGTAGTTCAATATATAAAAATCGTGAGCAAACTTCTTGAATTACAATGCAAAGTTTCAAATTTAATTATAATTGTATTTTGACAAATAGATTACAATTAACTAGTGACCCTCACTATCACTATCACTACAAATCAACAAACTTTCATCATCTGAAAAAAGTATTCCGACTTCTTCATCATCTTCCTCATTTTGTAGTAGTTGAATATCTTCATCTTCATCATCTTTTTATTTTTCTTCACCGATGTCCTTGTCATACTCCCCTTCACCCCTTTCAACAACCACTTCATATTCATCCTCACTTTGTGTCTCTTCCACCAAAATTGGTGAAATTGACTGACTATTGACAACCACATCTTCTTGGAAGACAATTTCGTCAACAGGAGCATCAACATGCGATCGTGCCTTGATTTTAAAAACCGCGGACCATTGATTATCTTTCTTAGTGGTTGGATAAGGAGCATAACACACTTGATCCACTTGAAAAGCTGCCACGAATGGGTTATGTCCACGAAGTTTCTTTTTTAAGTTTACATCGACAAGTCCGTATACCTTATGGATACTAACTCCCTGTGGGGAATTATCAAACCAATCACATTTAAACAATATGGCTTTATAAATTCTGTGCTCGGTATAATAAGAAAGCTCAACTACTTCATTAAGGGTTCCGTAGTAGTCCAACCCTTCAGTAGAACTCACACAAACCCCATTGCTTATAGTAGCTTTCGGAACATCAACTCCCTCTTTAAAAGCACGAAATTTGTAGCCATTGATAGAATATCTTCTCCATGTCCTCACCCAGTTACTTGGACCCCCTGCTAGAGCTATTATTAAAGGATCCTTCAATCTATAAGCCTATATATCAATAAAACAATATATTAATTATATTAAGATGTTATATATATTCTCAATATAAATTATTAGTTAATAAGAAATTGAAATGTGATCTTACTTCATTTCCCAACCATTTCGAAAAACTTTTGTCATGTTTGCTCCAAAAATCATCATAAGACGTGACATCAGGATATGTGAGTTTGATGTACGTCTCGAATTCCCTAATAATAAGACGTGACATCAAGACTTAGTAATGTACGTTTGAACTATAATGAATTAATTTTATTACGAAAACTTATTTGTGTAATAATGAATCAAATACTTACTTTTCATAAGTCTCTAAAAATTGCCCACAGTCTCTTAGCACATAAAAATGAGCTTCTTCAAACTCTTTTTCATTTAAGTACCTCGTTATACATTTCCAGGTAGTATTTCCCATGTCATCATTGAACAACTCGGGTATATTTGAATCTAGTTGGTTATCGGAATTCACACCAACCTCCAAGTCCTTCGCTTTTGTGTCAATGTGATCTTCGAAATATAGGGAACAAAAATTAGAAATTTCCTCTAACAAAAAAGTGTTGCATATGGAACCCTCGACCCGAGCTTTGTTGCCAACCTTCTTTTTCAAATGATTAAGGAACCTCTCAAATGGATACATCCATCGATATTGGACAGGTCCTCCAACTTTCGCTTCATAAGGTAAGTGAATAGGTAAATGCTCCATGGAATTGAAGAAAGAAGGGGGAAATATCATTTCTAACGTGCATAATATCTCCGCAATTCTTGACTCTAGATGTTCCATGGAATCAACTTTAATCATAGAAGTACACAAGTCTCTAAAAAATTGGCTTATCTCCGTTATAGCATTCCAAGAATTCGTCGGGAGTAAATGTTTCAATGCAACAGGAAGTAACCGTTCCATAAAGACATGACAATCATGACTTTTCATGGAATGTAACACCAAATTTCTATGGTCAACACACCGACTCAACTCTGAAGCATAACCATCCGGGAATTTCAAACTAGCAACCCATTCGCATAGAGCCTTCTTCTCCGCTGTCTCTAAAACAAACCTAGATGAGATGGGTCGTTTCAAGCAATACTCAAGAAAGTCAGCTTTACCCTTAGGGCCAAATGAAGTTTTCTTTGTTACATTCATCACCGTGTTGATAAGTTGTTCAAAAAAGTTTTTCTCAATGTGCATAACATCTAAGTTGTGTCGAATCAACAATGTCTTCCAGTAAGGAAGTTCCCAGAAAATGCTTTGTTTCCACCAACCTTCAGTTTTGTCGTTTTTCAATCTTTTCATTTCTTCAGCAGAAGACTCGACAACTTTTGGTAAACCTTTTACCGAATCCCAGACTTCAGCACCGGTTAATTTGATTGCAACTGTGGTATCCTCAGTTTTCCTATTCTTGAGAAAATGCTTACAATTGTTGCGGAAAGGA